>PVKC010016799.1:0-20753 GCA_004027635.1 Crocidura indochinensis
GGGGGACAATATGGGACACCGGGAGTCGAACCGTGGTTCGTCCTAGGTTAGTGCATGCAAGGCAAATGTACTACAACTTGCGCCACCACTCCAGCCCCATATGAAATTATATTTGCAGCAGTATTATAAAGCATGGGGTTAAAAATAATTAAAAAAATCAATAATATTTTATTTTACCATGAGCTCAAACTTATTCTCAATTATGTTAGGGGCATAGTAAGTAATGATTAATTGCATGTATTTTAAAGGTTAAAGTGAATTTGTAATTTTTTGAATAATGTGGATTAAAGACTGACAAAATCGTGTTAATCAGTAATCTCCAATAGTTGAATAAAGTATTTAATTTCATTCAGAGTCTTAAAATAACCTCTTAAGATGAAAATTTTAATATATGTAACATTTGTTTATAATAACTATGACATATTAGCCATAAGGTGCAAACTGTAGTATCATAATTGATACTATTTTTTCATTTTGTCACTCTGTTGTCATATGGCTTTAGGCATATTACTTAATCTATAGTCTCCTACCTCTGTTTATTCATCTAAGAATTAGTGGGTTTTTTATTTCTCTGGTTACTCAAGAGAAAATAAAACAGGTTAATTGCCTATGAAAGTGATTAGAAAAAGTTCTGGCACCTTACAAGCAATTAATAGATAACATTTATTTACTCCTAGATGGTTTCAGCTAAAAGTTTAGTGGTTAGCCTATTCATATGCTATATTCCATTTCATTTACTATAAAAAGGTGAAAGGATGTCTTATTATTTACATTTACTGTGCAACTTTCATATTTGCAAACTATAAATATATTTTATAAAAGTTGAATGAAAAACCATAAAAATGTAAGAAAGCAATGATAGATGTTTTACAGTTACCCTTATCTTACTTGGAAAGAAAATAAAATATAAATCTGAATTTTCTCATTTATAAAATATGGGGTTAGGAAGAAAGAGGGGGGAGGGGAGAAGAAATATGGCTTCCACAGAGACAAGCAGTTGAGAGGGCTATGGAAGGGCAGGATGGAATCTGAGGACACTGACGGTGGAAAATGTACAATGGTGAAAAGTGTTGTACACTATATAATTGAAACCCAACCATAAAGAACAGTATAACTATGAATAAATAAAACCTTAATTTTGAAATAATAAAATAAAGGATTTATAGTGAAAGGCTCCTTTAGCCTTAAATATTGATATTACTCTTTGGGAATTTCGAGTGACAAATACAAAGGTCTTAAAATTATCTAGAGAAAATCATATTCAAGTGGCCAGATATCTTAGCCATGCACTCTACACAAAAGACATGCAAATTCCCTTCATCTATTTCATCTCAGGGTGACCTTTTGCAATCTGGTATAAATTATAAAATCTTTTTCTAGCTGCTACAAGTGAATAGATCATATTCTTGTTGAACTCATAAAAGTCATACTTGCTGTCAACTTGAGAAATTTTGGCTTAGTGCTCATGTTTCTTTTTCCCTGTCATAGAAGAAAGGCAATTCTTCAATGAGAAAAAAAAAAGTTGTACCACAAGAAAATACTGAAATATAACTCATTCTAGGACCCCCATATTAAAAAGTTACATATTAAAAACAAAAATAGGTTTATATATTAATGTTAATAATATTGTTTTTAATCTCTGGGTATTTTTATTTTAAATAATGTTAAGCTATTGCATTTAGAGAATAGCATTCTTTCCTTACTTTTGAAGAAAATCTGCTGTTGTTATTTGATGGTTGAAGACCTTTAATTTGACTGTAACATAAATGCCAATTCACTTTACTGATTGATACAAAGATATTTAATTTAGCATCCCAGTAAATTTACCTGAATATTCTTATTAAATTTAGTCACTAGAGATTAATTGGTAAAGACAAAGTGTAATTCTGTGTATTGCAAATATACTTTATAAGATTCGACAGTTTGGAAAATACTCAAGGTAGCCTTCATCACATCAATTCTCTGATTGTATCTGGAGGTAAGTTATGATATGTAAGCCCTTTTCTCATTGAAGGACATAGACATTACGTTATTAAATAATTTTATTAAATTTTCAGGGGTCTCAGATAACTGTGTATAAGCTAACAAAGGAAAACAGCACAATTTGATTAAAGCAAACTCATTTTAACCAATGTGTTCTTGAAGTTTTAAATGGAAGAAAACTGTGAATCAACTTTTATCAAAGTTTGCACAGCTGTTGCTCTGTTTTAAAAGTGACATTAACTTAACAGTTGCCATGAAACTGGCTGAAATAAAATGTGAGAAACTTTTTTTTTGTAAGACATTTTTAAAGTTTTACCTTCTTTATATTCAGTGAATTTTGTGGTGCAAAAATTAGATAATCAATTTCTCCTTTGGTTAACTCTTTGCAACTTATTTGTGCTCTCTTTGGGTCTATAGGCATTAGTAATAAGTATTTGTAGGAAATGTAGGACAAAATTCAAATATCTACTATACAGAGCTACAATTCTCTACCTGTATGCATCTATTAAAACAAATCCTTCCTATCAGTTTTATATAACCTGTTATTAGAATAAATAAAGCATATCTCTGATCTCATTTGCAAATACTTTTGATATTTTTAATACAAAGCACATTCAGATGAACAGACCCATTTATAGAAATCTCTTTGTTTAAAGCTTTCACAAATTTTCTAGTAATAGTTCCTCTTCTCTTTCTTGTCATTGATATTGATTGAGCTATTTATATGCATTTTTAAATTTGTATCTGTTTTATGGTGTTCAAAGCTTCCTCCTGGCTCTGTGCTTAGGAATCCCTATTGGTAATGCTTTTGTGACATATTTGGTTCTTATGTTCAAGTGCAAAGTGCCTTAACCCTTGTATTATCTCTCTGACTTGAGTATTTAAATCATCTTAACTATGCTTATACAAAACAAGTTCTATGCTCATAAAACTTGGAATCAAATAACTATGATTTACGAAGTAAATTATTTTGCTCATTTCAAAATAAGAAATTGATTTGCCTTAGAGTTTTTAAGCTAAAGACATGGTATCATTATTTCAAAATCTTGTTTTTGATGAGTTTTTATTATAGGAAACTTTGGTGTCAAGGTAAACTCCAATTTTATTCGCTAAAATTTTATAAAAATAGATAGGAAAAAAGTGGATGAAATTTTTGAAGGTTTTCATACAGAAAGCAATACCAAACCTTTTTATGCATCAACTTACCAATTAATTAACTTAGTCTATGGCTATATTAAAAATGGTAAATCATATATATATAAATGAGTAATGATGTATGTAAAGTAGTCACTGTAAAACTGCTTATTTAAAAATTGATAATAGCTGAATAAATTGTATTCTGATATACTTAGTATAGGGGTATTCATGATAACATAAAGTGTTGATGAAGAATTAAAGTGGGATACTAAGAATTAATGGTAGATAGTAATTGGAATCATAAAATATTATTTTAGGAACTAGAATGTTTATAATCATTAGCAATTCAAAACCATGCACTTTTTCTACTTTATTTTCCCCCATATACATTATTGCCTGGCATTATATTTTAGTTTATTATCTCTTTCAAATTAGAATATAAATCCCCAACACTCTATTTGTATTCTGTATATATGTTTATACTAGGTGCATAATTATCTACTGTGAGATGATGGAGTGGAATAATGAAACGTTTAAATGTCAAATCGGGAGACAAGTATAGATTTTATAGATTGTAAAATAAAAATAAAAATACATGAGTTGGTGAGACCTCCCCATATGTCACGTATTTAACTGGTTAGGCAGACGGGTCTGATGAAGCAGGGTAACACTGAAGAAATAATACCAAGCCAAGTTACTGGAGTCAGTTGCTTTTTGCTTCCTGTCCTCTCTCTGCCATGTGCTCTCTCTGCCTCTCTCCAAAGCCAGAACATCTCTTTATTATCAAAACTAAATACACCAGGTGAGGAAGCTCCACAGAAAAAAAGTACTCTTCAGTGAGCTTTTATATATCAAAGGAGGTGGGTTAGGGAAAAGGGAAGTTGAAGGATCACCTTTGTTTAAAGTTGTTAGTATGACGTTACAATAGATGATCTTCTGAAAAATTATAGTTAGCCAAATATAAAAGAAAAATAATTATAGCATAGTATAGTAAAACCCTACATATAAGATGAATATGCATTTTTGTATATTTTAAATTATTACTTTATTATACATTGAGGTTTACAAAGTTGTTCATAGTACAGCTGTTTCTGGCATTCAATGTCCTTGCATTCAATGTTCTAGTATAATATTTTACCTTTATCCCCTTTTTCCCACCTACCCATAAACATGCTCCCTTGGCAGGAACATGATAATTTAGTTTGCTGATGAAACAGTAATATAAATACATTACAAATAAGTAAAAGAAATATTGTGGAGAGTACTGTAATTTACAATGAAGTCATTAAATCTTTGTCTAAAGGTTTACTAAATTGTTTGTTCAGGCTAAGCTTTCTGTGCTGTTGCTTTAGTTCATCAAGCTTAGGTGGATTCTATGATACATCCACATCTATAGTGTGTGCTCTGGAATTCCAGGATCTGTAGAGCTGGACTAATGAGCTTCAATGGGATATGGATTTGGCTGCTGAGAAGTATAGGATTAGAGAAGGCTCACAACACCTACCCCCCAAAAAACGCAAGTGTTACCAGCTCCCAGATTGATGTGCCTAGAATTTTTGTTCATTATGGATTTCTGCAGAGATGAGTAATAAATATGTGAAGTTGTATCTTTGGCATGACAAAAATTGAGGGGTATGAGTGCATCTACTAGGGCTTGGTAGTGTAGGAATTTATCCTACCCCCTTTCCAAGGTTTCCTCCAGAGTTTTCAACTGTGAGACCAATTTGTCCTTGAATTTTAGCAACTAAGTTTTTATCTCTTCTGATATTATTATGAATCTGTGGAGTTGGTCAATATGTTGACCTGATGACGGCTCTTGGATCTAGGTCTAAAGTGGATATTTTACAAGACAAAGGAGATGGATTTTAGTAATATTTCCCTGTAAAATTCCTTAATTCAAGAAAAATATTTTCAAATGATTATTGGCATGATAATAGGAAAAAAGATTGAAGAGAAGCCCTGTACTATTTGTTGTTGTTACATTGTACACACAGTAACACTCAGGGTCTACTCTAGATTTGGTCTCAGAAATCACTCCTGGAAGAATCTGGAAAACTTCCAGGATTAAACCTGGATGGAACAGATACAATCTGGTATCCTAACCACTAAAATATTTAAAAAATTTAAAAAATTTTTAAAACTTTATTTAAAAATATGTTGTGCAATGTTGTTCATAATACACATTTTTTTCATAGTTCCAAAGTTCTTTGTGATTGAGTTTCAGTAATTGAATGTACACCCTTCATTGGAGCATAGCTTTCACTATCAAAGTCCCCAGTTTCCCTCTACCCTCACCTTTTATCTATCCTCTACTGGTCTGTGGCAGACATATTTCTTTTCTGTTTCTTGCTTGCTATCTCATTCTCTTCTTTTTTTTTAATTATAGTTTTAAATATTTTTACTGAAGTTATATTATGCACATCACTTTATTTACTTTCAGTATACACTTATTACCCAGGTGGATTATATTTTGTCCTAAATGTACTCCCCAGTTCTTTGTACTATAAACTGGTCATCCTTTGTTTTATATGTATATATAGCATTATTATCATACTAGGTTTTTATGATGTCAAATGATTGTGATCATTCTATGTCTATCCATCTCCCTCTTAAACATTTTGCTCAACATAATAACCTATATATTTATTCATGTAAAAGAATTTCCTGAGTTAATTATTATTAACAGTTGTGTAATATTCCATTGTGTAGATGCACAACTCTATTCACTTCTCTGTCCTTGGACATTTGGGTAATTTACAGATTCTAAATTCTATAAATGGAGCTGTAATAAATTTAGGAGTGTAAAGAGCTTTACTACATTGTGTTTTATTGTCCCTAGTGTGTATTCTAGTGATATTGCTGGTATATATGGAAGCTCAATTTCTAGTTTATTGAGGAATCTCTATATTGTTTTCCAAAATTAATATACAATGCCAAGTTACATTTCAACCTGATATGAATAAGAGTCCTTTTCCCCCCTATCTCCACACCAGCACTTCTTTTTCTCATTCTTTTTTATTTATGACAGTCTTTCCGGTGTGAATTGATATCCAATTGTTATATTCATATTTGTTTAGATGATTAATGAAGTGAAGCATTTTTTCATTTACCCTTTTTTTCATTTGATTTTCGTTGTGAAATGTTCACCTCTTCTTCCGTGTTTTGGAGTTAGATTTTTTTGTTGTTGTTAAGCTCAATCAGAGCCTTATGTATCTTAAATATTAAACCCTCATCAGAAGGATATATAATACATATTTTCTCCAAATATGTGGACACTGTGTATATCCTAGTCATTATTTTCTTTGAGGCACAGAAATTTTTTTATTTTTTCTTGGGTCACACCCAGTGGTGCTCAGTGATTGATTCTCCTGTATCTGTGCTAAGGAATTGCTCCTGGTGGGCTCGGGGGACTATATGAACTGGCAGGGATTACACTGGTGTTGATGATGTGCAAGACAAACACACTACCTTTTTTATTATCTTTTGAACCTCAGCAACTTCTTAGTGTAATGTAGTTCCATTTGTTTTCTCTTGCTTGTCTTGTAGTATTTTATCATTGAGAAGACCTTTAGCTTCAATGTCATGTTTTATGTCTATGTTTCCAGTATGTACCTTATAGTTCTAGGTATGATATCAAGGTCTTTAATAAATTTTAATTTGACCGTGTTCACAGCATTAAATAGACTCTTGAGTCCACTATTGTATATGCAGCTAATTGGTTTACCCAATAAAACTTTGTGAAGAGGCTTTCTTTCATCTACTTCATATTTATTGACCCTTAATTAAAGACTAATTCATCATGCAACTGAGGGTCAGTCTCAAGAAATTCAAGTTTATTTAATTAATGTAATTATTTTATTCCAGAACAATGTTGTTTTAGTGACTCTTCCTTTAAAATAAATAAGTTTGAAGTTGGGGAAAGTGATGGCTCTCATCCTCTTTTTCCCAATGATTACTTAGTTTAACTATCATGGATGCTTATATTTTCAATAAAAATTCCGGGGGTGTTTTGATCTATTTCTTTTAAAAATAGCATAGATATATATTTAAGGTATTTGCATAGATAAAGGATTGCATCAAGTCTGTATAACACCATCAAAAATTTTTGCTATTTTATGTTAAATCTTCCAACATATAAGCAAGGTATGTGTTTCTATTTCCTTGTCTCCTCTTTGATTTATTGAAGCATGCTTTGTTGTTTGTATTTTTGTTTGTTTGTGTTTTATTGTTGTTTTCTTAACATAGGTCTTTCACCTCTTTAATTAAGTTTACTCCAGAGCAATTGATATCCTAACAGACAATTTTGTTGGGACATGCTTTTTTTTTTTTTGGTTTATTTTGTTTTGGTTTTGTTTTTTGGGTCACACCCGGCAGTGCTCAGGGGTTACTCCTGGCTCTATGCACAGAAATAGCTCCTGGCAGGCTCCTTGGCATATAGGATGTCAAGATTTGAAAAATTGTCTTCTGCATGCAAGGCAAACACCCTGCCTCCATGCTATCTCTCTGGTTCCATGGGATATGTTTTAAATAATTATTTGTCTTTTATTATTGTATATAGAAAAGCCATGGATTTTTGCATATTAATTTTTAAGTCTAACACTTTACTATACAAACACTATACAATTTTATAAAATACTATATATACAATACAAATGCTATATAATACTATACAAATATACTGTTTTTAGAAACTTAGGATTTTCTAAATATAGTATCACATCTAAATAGTGAGAACTTAATTTCTTCCTTTCTGTGATGTGATTGATACTGTTTTCTTGCCTAATTGTGGAAATTACGTCCAGTATTTTGTTGAATAAAATTGATATGAGTGATCATCCTTTTCTTGTTCCAGGTCCTAAAGGAAAGCCTTTTAGTTTTCCTGCATTGAGCTTAATATTTACCATGAAATGATATAAAGACTTTTACTATATTGAGGAAATTCTAATCTTGCTTTTTTTTTTTTAAGCATTAATTGGTACTGGATCTTGTTAAATGTTTTCTTGCACTTTTGGGATGAATCCTGCTTAGTTATGATAGATGTACTTTTTGACAAATTGTTGCTAATATTTTGTTAAAGATATTTGCATCTGTGTTCATCAAGGATAGTACTTTATAATTCTTTTTGTGTGTATGTGTGTGTCTATTTTTTGCTCTGTTTTGGTATCAGGCTGATGACGATAGCTTCATCCTGAAGCTCATTTTTGGCAACATGAATTGTATAGAAATACTTTGTGCATATATTATAAGGAAAGATGGTAGTGTTAGAATGTTGGATATGGAAATTTATCTTTATGAATTATTTCATACAAATATTCCATATAGAGAGCACATTCATATTCATTTTAGAGAGTCCACTTGTGTCATTCACTTTTCAGTGCCAACTTGGGTGTATCAATAATATATTAGAAATAAATCTTCTGAAAATGCATTTTTTAAATTTTATCTAGTTAATGCTTTTGCTCATTTATGATATATCTGAAGTTGATCTATTTAACTCCTGTGATTTTTATGTAAATATAAGTTATTAGGAAGTAAATTGCTGAACAATTCTTTGGTACTACCTCTGAGTTGTTACAAGGACTTCTTTGGTTAATGTGGTTTCCTACTGGTTTAATATTAGTCACCAATTTCTATTTACTATTTTGATTGAACCATGAATAGCATTTCCTGATAAAATAAATAATAAATTAAATTTGTCTAAATTAACAAAATTTTCTTTATAAAATTAAATGCTAATCTTTACTTAGGGAAAACCTGAATTCTTAGCAAATACTATAAGAAAAATAGCAGTTTATATTTCTCACAGCATTACAATCAATTTTAAACAATTTTAAGTATTAAATAAAATGATTATTTGATTCTTGTAACTATTACTTTCTACTACAAAGTGACAACACAAACTTCAGTACAGCTACTCAGCTTAATAGATAAACTTCCATTTACAACTTCAATGTAAGACTAAAAATATTCTAACACATTTGAGAAGTGCTTTTCCCCACTACCTGGTGGCATAAGTAAAAATGAAATATATGTTCAGTTGATCTGTGGACATATTATTGTTGTTAAATACTAAAAATGTATTACAAGTTAAGACATAAACTATAATGTCATATATAAAAGTCACTTGTATTAATTAAAATAGATTCTAAACTAATTAAATATAAGCTAAATACTTGCTTAGTCATAAAAATTCACAAGAGGTGTAGGAATAGAAGAATTAAATATGTAAGTGATATGTACCATAAGCTGGTAACATTATCCTGTCTCAATATATCATTTTTTATTTCCCCTTGTATCTGATATATAATTAGAGATTTATTAATCTAGCAATATGTTGTACTTCTAAGAGGTCCACATTAAAAATTGAATGATGCTGTAAAGAGTAATACCTTTATTCTCAAAAATTAATGACTTAGCATGGATTAATTTGTTTTACCCTGGATAAATATAATATTCTTGCAGATTAAACCATGAAACAGATCTTTTAGGTTTGACACTGCATGCTATTTTTGATAAGCTCATACTTTTATAGGATTCTTTATCTCAGATACAAAATGGGAATCACTTTACTAAAAAGAAAGATTATGTAAATGGAGATATTAATTCATGGCTGGAGACTGAATAACCCAACTACATGACCACCATATTGAATAATGAAGCTGAGTGTCAAAATTGAGAAAGTGTAATGAAAGCAAATACAATAAAGTGTTAATGATGTAGTATTGGGAAGAAGAAACTAATATATTTTCTGACCTGATGATTGTGTGGATGAAATGTGTGAAGACAAATTTAACTTATTAGAATATCCTGAAAAATCTAGTTCAAGGATCCTTTTGAGATGATCAGTGATCAATAAAAGGGTAAACTGATGCAAATAGTATTCATTGACATATGCACTGTACTATGTATCATACCGTTTAATCTTTAATCTTCATTGATCTTTTGCCAAGGACTTTAAGAAATAGCATTATGTAGTTTGGCTATTAGTTCCTTTTTATATGATGTGTGGAAGAAATATTATGTAGATTAAGAATTTCTTGTATGGAGTCAGAATGATAATGGTAGAGCAGAAACGGTGCTTGCCTTGTATATAGCTGACCCAAGTTTTATCTCCTGAAATGAATATAGCCCCCCCAGCTTACAATGACCCACCCTGAGTGGGTCATTAATAGCTATTAATTTTGCCATTAGCCAAGTATACCTTTTGTAAAAACTAAATATCATTCAGTTTTTTTAAGTAAGCATTTCAAATTTGTACTATTAATTTTCTTTTCTTTTTTTTTTTTTTTTTTTGGTTTTTGGTTTTTGGGTCACACCCGGCAGTGCTCAGGGGTTACTCCTGGCTCCATGCTCAGAAATTGCTCCTGGCAGGCACGGGGGACCATACGGGGCACCGGAATTCGAACCGATGACCTTTTGCATGAAAGGCAAACACTTTACCTCCATGCTATCTCCCGGGCCCTGTACTATTAATTTTCAATGTGAATAAAAAAGAGATTACTATTTTTAATTGGAAAAATTAAAATTTGGATGACATATCTGGTTATGCCCAAAGTTTTCTTCTTGCTCTGTCATCAGGAATTTCTAGCAATGTTCAATGAACCACAGTTCAAACCTAGGCAGGTCACATGCAAGAAAAATAGTATAGTTCCTTTGCTTGTACTATTTCTAGAGTTGCATATTTATATATCTTTCATTTGTTAAAAGATAGATTTTGAAATTATATGTTTATTCCTGCTGATCTTGAAAGACATATCAAAACAGCTAAATTGGTCCAGGATTGATATGATCATCATAAAATTATAAACTTTCCTTAAGCTTTTACTGTAGCTATAGAAAAATAACAATAAAATATATACTTCTGATCTGATACTCAAAAGTTCTAATACAATAGGAAGAATCTAGTTTCATGTTCTTGTGTTTTAAGAGTATAGATCATTTTATGAAAATTTACTTTTTTATGAAGTAGAAATTTTGTATATTGTTAGCCTTGAAACGAATTTAAATGCAATAATCTTTTGGCACCAGAGCTTAACAAGGACAAATATCGTGCATGAAACAAAAGGTCAACTGATTGAAAATATTTAAATGTGTTCTTTATCCTTATGCAAAACTCATATACTTTTTTATCTGTCTTCTACAACTGAAACTTTGAATGCTTTATTAATTTCGTCATATTTTTCCTAAAAATTTTATTTAACCATAAGACTTAATTTTTTAATCAATAATTACATCTCTGCAAATGTTTTTCTAGAGAGAATACTCATTATAGTTAGCACCAAATTTTAAATATTAAATTAAAATACATAAAATATCTCTTTGGAAGAATAGGTTAAAGTTATACCTAATTTCATTATGGAGATAATTTTCAAGTGTTATAATTTTTTTGTTGTTTTTGGTTTTTGGGCTACACCTGGCAATTCTCAGGGGTTACTCATGGCTACGCGCTCAGAAATAGCTCCTGGCTTGGGAGACCATCTGGGATGCCGGGGAGAGAACCGAGGTTGGTCCTGTTTCAGCTGCGTACTGTTGTACTATCGCTCCAGCCCTTTCGAGTGTCATATTTATAAAATAACCAATATTTACTTTATTGGTATGTTCATTAGTTTGATTTATTTTTCGAGTTAAAACAGGTTTATTTGGAAATTCTGAAGAAGGATAGCAGATAGGAAAGGGAGAATGTATTTTGCTCAAGAGAAGAGAGCATGCATCTCCAAAAGTTGAAAGAGCCAGTACATAATCCAGCATGAAAGGGGAAATGTGGGCAATATGTGCTAAGGTACCATGTACATGGTCACAAGAAACACATGCTCATGCTAAATGTTTAGACTATGAAACAAATAGAGAAGTACTTTCAAAAACTTTACCTCTCATCCATGCAATGGTAATTCGTTCTGTGATTTTTTTTTTGTTTGCTTGCTTGTTTATGGTTTTTGGTCCACAACTGATAGTACTCAGGGATTATTATTGGTTCATCACTCAGGAATTACTCTTGTCGGTGCTCAGGAGACCACATGAAATGTCAGGAATCAAACCCAGGTCAGTTACATGCAAGGTTTGGCCCTACTCACTCTATTTCTCCAGTCCCAAGTGCTGTAAATTGAATTTTAAGATGAATTTAAAGTAAAGCAGTTGTGTTTTATTTATTTCTTTTTTACATTGGGAAACAAAGATTTTAGGGTGTGGTTTGGGTCACATCTAAGAGCACTCATGTATTACACTTGGATCTGCACTCAGAAATCAGTCCTGGCAGGTTGAGGGGATCATATGGGATGCTGAAGGCCAAACTTGAGACAGCTGCTTGCAAGGCAAAGATCCTACCTAGAACCCGCTGTGTTGCCTCTATGCCCCTAAAACAAAATATTTTTTAAAAATATTATGAAGCTAGATTTAAGACTTACTTATAGTAAATAAAATTAGAGTACTTGATGTTGAGCTTAGTAACATTTCTTGTTTCATGTATAATAAATGTGAACTGTAAAAATTGTCATAATGAAAGATTAATGTGATAATGTTAAGTGCTAGATATTGCTAAAGAACATGTCTTTTCTACATTGTATAAGGCTTTCTAGTTTATTTTATGAACTAAGTTAATATTAAGTCACAAAAAAGTAAAGCAGCTCTATTTTGTGAGGCCAGATATACTTACTTTCACTCAAGGAAGTAGATTTTGTAACTTTGCAATTACTGTTTTGAATGAATATTTATGTTTGTTATGTTTTTTGTTTGTTTTTATTTTTTGTATTTTTCTTGTCATTGCTTTTTGTTTGTTTGTTTTGTTACCTATTTCTTCTTTTTGCCCTTCCCTCTTCTAAATTGATATTGATAACACCTTGAAGGACTCCTGGTTTTTTTTCCTGTTTCTTTTCCTTTATCTCTAACAGAACCACATTGTTTGAATCATCTTGTTCAGCCTCATAAATCGAAGGGGGGGGAATGGATGGAAGCAGGTTCAGACATTCGCATGAACATTTAGTGATAATAAAAAATGATCAACATGAACATCAAACCCAAAGTCAATGACAGCAGAGTCTATACCCAATCCACAGGAAGTTGTACGAGTGGGGACCAGTTACACTAGTATTCTGGGGAGATATGGGATTCATGCTGGGAACAGGAGTGGAGGGAGGACAACAATGGTGGTGAGAATGCCCCTGATTCATTGTCACTATGTACCTTAAATATTACTGTGAAACATTTGTAATTCACTTCGGCCAAAATGAAAATTAAAAATAAAAAAAAAGAACTACAAGAACTAAAAAGCAAAATTGACCTCAAATTACAAAGAGTTCAAATGCTAACTCCTGAAATTAATTAGAAGATATATGATCACCCTTGATCTTATTTGAATTCAATCCTAATTAAACCTATGCTATAAAACTAAGAGTTCAGGGGAAGTTTACTTTAATTTATTCATTTTTTAATTTAGTCTATTTATATCTATAATCAAAATATTTTCTGATTAGCTAGTTCTTTGTTGAACATCAGGTAGACGTGCAAAATAATAGTTAAGGGAGTAAATAGTAGATGACAAGCAATGACTTATGAAATAATAGAATTAGATATAAAAATCTTTGTATAACCACAACTTTATTCAAAACATGAATAAAAGCTTAGTAGCGTCTATCAATAAATAGCATAAAATCCTTCAGAGAATCACAAGGGAAATATAGAATAAAATAATAATAACTGTAAGTGCTTAATCCCTGACATTTAAGACTCAAATAAATGTTCACAGCATGGCTCTGTCATCCTCCAAAAAATTTCTATGTAAATTCTTTTTCTAGGGCAGCAATTTTGAAACTAACTACACCTTTTAAACATTTTCAAAATTAAAACAAAATAACAACTATATAATACACACACAAAAAAACTACTCAGTAATATCATGCTCTTTTAATAAAATGTCTTCATTCAGTGGGCAAGTTAGAGTTAATGATATTAATACAATTATGACATTTGAACATGGTTAGAAGAGCTTTAATATTTGGAGAGTTGTACCTTTGGTTGAGATAACTGTTATATTGAATAGCAGTGAGAATTCTGAGGCTGGAATTTGTTTGCTATTGATTGATTCAGAAATGAAGTAGGGTAGAATAAAGTAGTCACCCTGGAAAAATATTGTATTTTGATGCTAAAATTAAAGGCTATAATTTCTCAATGATACATTGAAAACCAGTTGACATTTTTTACTAAAATATTCTCAGTAGTTTTTTATGTTTTGAAGCATCAAACTGGATTTTTGTTTCACAATAGATTATCGAGAGGAGTTAAAAAGGAAGTCTACTTTAATTCTGATAATAATAACAGTAATAATCTGTTTTAATGGAGTTGGATTTAGATGTAAGATACTTACATGAAGTCAATCCAAGTTGCCAGTTTATGGTTTCTGGAATCCTAACAGGTGTATTCTCTGAGCACAGAACCCTGAGCACTTCTAGGTGTGGTCCCAAAATGAGAACAAAAAAACAATAAATGTAGATAGGAAGAATATATATATATATGGAAGACTACCTGGAGTCTATGATAATCATGAAAATGGTAAAATAATCTGTATTTAGTAGTAGCAAGGAAATAATATTCAGCATCCAATTACTGGTTTAAAAATTGAAGATAAATCAATGTAATTTTCTGATACATGGTAGTGTGGTATAAGTGAAAAATGGTGCCAATGAACACAAGACCTCAATGTCATCCTGTATTATAGTTAGCTAATTGACCTTGTATTTTCATTTAACTCTTATAATATGTCTGAGTTTTTCAATTATTGTCATATAATTACATTTTCTTCAATAAGTTTAGATATATATATAGTGTACAAACTGTTTAATTCTCTTTGGATTGTGAGATGTAAAATAAAATAAATATCAATACCAGTATAAAGTTTGAAAGAGCTAAAAAATACAAAGATCTATTTTGTATTAGTTATAATTTTGTGTTAAGCTATCTTATGACTTTTAATTAAATTTTTTATTTTTACCATTTTGTACATGTTTAAGATATTTATCTTATATGTATTTTACATACATTTATACATATAGTAATTGCAAATATATATTTTATATGTATCTTATACATTCATGATTTGAAAAGAAAACTTTGATATATATTTAGCTGGAAAAACTGTAATCTGCTTCTAAATAAATGAGTTGAAATATAGCTTAGAATTTCATTAGTAAAAATACTAATTCAACAATTTTTAATTCTGTTTGATTTAATATTCATAGATAACCTCACATTTTTGAAATCACTAAAAGTCTAACTTTTGCAAAGAGAATATAATAACTTTTAGTACTTTTTGATTATCAGAAATCAAGGGACCTCAGAGATAGTACAGCATTAAGGCACTTACCTTTCATGAGGCTAATCCCAGTTTAATTTCTCAAACATTGCATATGTTGCCCTGAGTATTACCTAGAGTGAGTCCTGAACACAGAGGGAGGAGAAAGTCCTGTATACTTCAGGTGTGGACCGCAAAAAAAAAAAAAAAAAAAAGGCAAATCCAAAAATTTACTTTAAATGACAATGAAATTTATCTTTGAAGAAGAGGTTTACACACAAAAATACAATATGTAAGTAAAGTGAGTTCTGAAATTTTCAAAAAGTATGAATTTATTTTACAATAAATTATATTTTATTATTTTGAGTAATTACACCTACTATGAAGAGTTACAACAAATTGATTGATTGCAATTTACACTTCCAATTTATGTTATAAAGTTTAAAATGAATGCCTCTGTCTTAATATGACTGACTTTAGTTATTCATTTCCACCTAAAGGGACATATTTATTTAGAAAATGTCATAGCCATTCCAGGAAAAAGAGACAGCATGATTTAAATATCAACTGCTACTTAATAAGAATGTTGACAATAATGTTATTATAGATATGTTTAATCAGAGAAAGTGACAAACAATTTGTTGTAAAACACATAAATACTTGTAGATAACTCATTCTAGCAACAATATAGGCCATTAATTTTTTAAACCAAGTCAGAGAAAATCTTTCACATATCACATAATAATTTAGACTCAAATGATTGACCATCAAAATGGAAGATCCTATTGTCTTGAGTTCATACTTTGAAATTAATTAGAATAATTCTGCAAAAACATATTAATATGTTCTATGTAATTAGATTAATTATGTAAAATATTAATTCACACAGAAAATAAATATTTTCTTTAATTAACACAATGTAGTCAGGTCAGTATTTATTAAATACTATGTATTATATACTTATTGAACAAAAACTGATAATTAGCATATTTAAAGTAGTACAAATCTAACATATAATATTAATAATAATAGTTAATAGAGAATGATTCATCCTATAATTCATATTTAATCCAATTACCTACTACATTCACCAATCATAATATGTTTCATATATATAATAAAGGTAAAAATATATAGATATAAAGTAAATTATATCAGTTTTATACAACCCTACCAAATATGATTAAAGTGCAAATCTTTCTAAGGTTAATGTTTGTATTTATTTTTTGTTATATCTCTACTCATAACACCTTTTAATGATGTCCACTAACTTGTTTTTTTATTCTGAATAATATTTTTGTCAACTTGTTGGTTTGTTTTTCCTATCTCACAAACCTTTATGGTTATCTAGTATTTCACATAAAATAATCATTTTTCTTTTTTTGTTTTTTGGGTCACACTCAAACAGCGCCTATGGGTTACTCCTGACTCTATGTTCAAAAATCGCTCCTGACAGGCTTAGGGGACCATATAGGAGGTCAGGATTTGAACCATGATCCTTCTGCCGGCAACGCAAACGTCCTACCTCCATGCTATCTCTTCGGCCCCTCTTTTTCTCTTTAATAGTCATAATTCTGGGCTTGCCTGATAGCACAGCAGTAGGGCATTTACTTGCACTTGGCTGATCCAAGACAGACCTTGATTCAATCCCTGGTGTCCCATATGGTCCCAGAGCAAGGAAAGATTTTTGAGTGATAACTAGGAGTAACCTCTGAGTGTCAAGGGGGTGGTCCAAAAAAGCAAAAAAAAAAAATTAATAGCTCTAATTCTGAAAGGTATTATTTCCTTTTATTCCATAAGTCTATGTAGTTATATAGTGTCATTCATTTAAATAAATTTGACTTAAGATTTATAGTGATATAGTTTCTATAAATTAAAATTTCTATATTTTTCTATAAATTAGCATTTGCATCTCTCATTACTGAAATTTTATTTAGGACAAATGAACTAAAAATAATTTGAATCGGGGCCAGGCAGTGGCGCTGGAGGTAAGGTGCCTGCCTTGCCTGCGCTAGCCTAGGACGGACTGCAGTTCGATCCCCCGATTTCCCACATGGTCCCCCAAGCCAGGAGCAACTTCTGAGCGCATAGCCAGGAGTAACCCCTGAGCGTCACTGGGTGTGGCCCAAAAAACCAAAAAAAAAAAAAATAAATAAAAATAAAATAAATAATAATAATTTGAATCACTTAGATTTACTTTTGTTTGCCATGAATATTGCCCTTCTCCCCCTACCAATTGTCTGGTGGGTGTGTTAAAATTTTTTGTCAGATAAATTAACGTGCTGAGGTTTGAAAACTTTCAGTTTGTCTACTTCTTGGTATTTGTATTCCTCACTATTATCTCTACAATGTTTGATGCCTGTTCTTACTACTCTGATGAACTTACAAAGGTAACTAGAGTAGCAAATTCAATTTTTTGTCAGTTTTTATTGTTATTTATGTGGTTCCATTATTTCACAGTAAACTATCCACCTCTTTTAAAGTTGTATATGTTTTTGTGTGTGCATGTGCACCTAATCTTTTTCTGTTTTCTGACAGATTCTTTATTGTTCCATCTTCTTTCTTTTCACTTAAAATTGGACAGTTATCATTTTCTCAACAGTTTCTAACTTGACACACTTCTTCCATTTGTGAAGTACTTATTTTCGGTGTCTCCTACATAACTGAAGAGAATTGACATACGGGTAATGTTGGGGATATTTGGCAATTTGATGGTAATATTTGGCAATTTGGTAAGTGCATGACTGCACCAAACATATTAGCATTAAAATGATTGTAAGCATGTTATATAATAAGCAGTAAACTACTGACAGAGGCAAAAAACAAGTTGACTAAAATGTGTTTTCAATCACATTTTCTTCTCATTAATACTGACCAAGCATTCATTTATAACATGTCATTAGATGAAAATAATTTGAAACTCAAGCCAAATATGTTCAAAATGTAAAAATATTGTGATCATTTTATTTTTAATTATCTATATTAATTGCTCTACTATTCATATCCTCATCCACGTATTTTAACAGTCATAATATTTCTAAAAAAACACGAACATAATTATTTGTGTAACTATTTCTTTTATCTTTCTATTTTAAAAGTTTATAGAATACTACAATTTTTTAGTTTCAATATATAGGGTTGTAGAGCAAGTGACATATTTTTCTGTAAAATAAATTTGACATTGAAAATTTAAGTTGTGTCCATAAATGTTTGCCCACATAGACAAGAAACTTGTAAGTTCTACTCCATATTAATCATCAATATTGATAAAGTTCATTATTATAAAACGTTGATGCATTTTCTAATCAACAGTAAAATGACAATAGTCTTAGTTTAGTTCTTCATGATTAGTTCTCTTAAGATCTGTATTTTGTTTATTAAAATTTTAACGTCTTAATAATGCTACTTTGAAGATTATCCAGACTGTCTTTTCCCCATCTCTGTGAAGCTGTTTGAATCATTTTCTGGTCATATTTAAAAGGAAAATATCTAAGTTAAATTTGAGTTTTTTACTCAATTATTTTTTTTCATTTTTTCTTTTTTCTTTCCTTCTTTCTTTTTCTTTCTTCTGTTTCTTTTTTTCTTCTTCTACAATTTGTAATGCTGATGGTTTCCTCTTTGCTTTGTGCTCAGAGATTATTCTAAGTGGAGATCACAGGACCCTATAGACTGCTCTGAATCAAACCTCAATTGACTGTGTGCAAGGAAATAGTCATACATATGTACTACTTTTTTATCCCCTAATTATTTATTTTCCCTTGATTTAATAATTGGTTAATAACATAACAAAAGCCCCAGGGTATTAATTTCACAACTATTTTTGTGTACAACATTTTTCTACTCACAACCAAAGTGTCACTGCAAAACTAGTCAATAGTATATGCATCTGACACATTCCTCTCTCTTCGATTTTCTTTGTCTTTGACAGCCATCCTTGCTTTCACATGACTTTTGATATTTTGTGTTTTGTTTTTATTTTGTCAGTTTGATTTAGTATAGTTAAAAATGTGGTTTTATGATCAGCTCATTTTATTATCTTAATTATTTCATGTTGCATAATATCCTGAAGTTTCAATCAATTTTACTCCAAGAAATAATTTAATCTTTTTGGTGAGGGGTTTGGCAAAGAAGAGGGAGATTAAGAGAGGAGGAGAAAAGAAAGGAGACTTAAGAATGAAAGAAGGAGGGAGGAAGGGAGACCAAGGTCAAGGTGAGAGACCAAGTTAAAAAAAAAAAGGAATATACATTTTTATTCAGTTGACAAACAGGTCAGTACCATGATGGTGCATTCACATAAATTAAATAATTGAACAAGATTCTTTTGGACCTAATGTCATAGTATCCTTTTATTAAGCATGGCCAGAATGATTGTTTCACAGTAATTGTCTAATGTATATAATAAATGCATTGTCTTATTTTTATTTATATTATTTATTTATTTATTTTTGGTTTTTGATTCATACCTGGCAGTGCTTAAGGGTTACTCCTGGCTCTATGCTCAGAAATCGCCCCCGGCAGGCACAGGGGACCATCTGAGAGGCCAGGATTTGAACCACCGTCCTTTTGTATAAAAGGCAAACGCCTTACTTCCATGCTATCTCTCGGCCCTATCTTATTTTTTAAAATCTGCTTTTTAATTTGTGAACCTTATCTAGTAAAATAATGTCTCTTCAATTGGTAGTAACTTCATAGTTATAAAATTTCTAGATAGAGTTAACTTTATTTTATGAGTGAAAGATTCAAAATGCCAGAGAGATCAAAGCCATGATTAATTTAAGTCTATGGTGATTGTTACACAGAAAATATTGGATTTATGGGGCTGGAGCGGTGGCACAAGTGGTAGGGTGTCTGCCTCGCACGTGCTAACTTAGTAAGGACTATGGTTCGATTCCCTGGCGTCTCATATAGTCCTCCAAGCCAGGAGTGATTTCTGAGTGCACAGCCAGGTGTAATCCCTGAGCATCACCAAATGTGGCCCAAAAAACAAAAGACAAAAAACAAACAAACAAAAAAAAAAAGAAAATATTGGATTCACTATTAGAGAACTTTTACTGTTTTAAATGCATTTGTAATATCTAAATTTTTTTTGTATTTTGGCCAATTAATTCCCCAAATTGAATTATAGCTTAAAGTGCCACATCATAACTATAAGTAAACAATTTTCTTATTAGTTTTAGTGTTCTGTTGACAAAATAAAACTAGTTAGGCAACCAGACTTCACCATGTCTTGCCATTAAGGAGTGTTGAACTTTGGCATGCTGATTAGAATCCTAAAAGAAAGCATATTTTTCTTCTGCTAAATGAACTAAATAATGTTACTATAACAGACTAATATTAAAATATCTTTAAGTGC
>PVKC010016800.1:0-20573 GCA_004027635.1 Crocidura indochinensis
ACAGTATTCTTAATCTTTTTATATTGAGGTCATTGTGAATTACAAGTTATATCCTAGTTCTATTTCACATGTTTAGTGACAGTGAATTAGAGCCATTCCCAACACCAGTGAGGACATCCCTCCACCACAGTTCGTGGCATGCATTCCAAACCTTCACTTCTAACCCCCTGGACTACTAGTGTAACAAGTCCATTTTGTATTTGGTTTGCTATAGTTTGAATCTCTTGATTCTGTTGTCATTGACTTTGGCTTGTGTATTTATATTTGACCTCTTTTTTGCCCCCATTCAATATTCTTGAGACCATTTGGTGCCTGAGCCCCATGCAATTTTTTTTCTCCCTTTGTAAAAATACATATAATATAGAAATATGAGACAACAAAATGATTAAAGTTCTATGGTTCTATGGAAAAGTGAGAACCCCTATCTAGAACATAAGTAAAATTAAAATAAGAGGGAATAAAAGGGGAGAGATGTGGCTTTTTTTTTTTTTTTTGCATAGGCACATCAAACGTTGGGAAAACTAGAAAAAAAGATTCCTTTGGCCTAAGAGAAAAAGGTGTCTCTGCCCATGAAGTATACTGTCCAAAAAAGAAATATAGGCTCCAGGCATGTTGATGGTACAACCCCAATGTCTCTCTTCATGGTCCCAGAAAAAAGTCTGCTCAGTTGCAGTTGACAAAGTCAGTTTGACCCAAGATTTTCTATGCATCAAGCATAATGTTAAGATAACAAGATTTGTGGCAGGAGAGATAGCATGGAGGTTGGGTGTTTGCCTTGCATGCAGAAGGACGGTGGTTCGAATCCCGGCATCCCATATGGTCCCCCGAGCCTGCCAGGAGCTATTTCTGAACATAGAGCCAGGATTAACCCCTGAGCGCTGCTAGGAGTGACCCAAAAACCACCACCCCCTCCCAAAAAAAAAGATAATAAGACTTGGTATGAGTGAATATCAGTTCTAGCTCAGAGTTGGTTGATATTTGCTAGGTCATTTTCCCTGTTTGAGCCCCTCTGTCTTATTATTTAAGTAACATGAATAGTACTTTCTAAAGCTGCTTGCTACAAATAAGATGCTGCATGTCAAACTGTTTTATTTAGTGTTTTTATATATTATATTTAGGTTACTGAATTACTTGGGAACTCAAAAGAGAATGTATGGGGCCGGAGGGTGGCGCTAGAGGTAAGGTGCCTGCCTTGCCAGCACTAATCTAGGACGGACAGTGGTTCGATCCCCCGGTACCCCATATGGCCCCCCGTGCCTGCCAGGAGTGACTTCTGAGCGAATAGCCAGGAGTAACCCCTGAGCGTCACCGGGCGTGGCCCAAAAACCAAAAAAAAAAAAAAAAAAGAGAATGTATGAGAAACATATGAAAAAATTTTTAAATAACATGCAAATGCAACTAAGCATCTTTATTATTGAATGCATTCACACATGAACACAAACATAAAGGCTGCAGAGGTTGATATATTTCTCTATCTGCTCAGAAGATTTGTTTCCTTAATACCCAAGAACGACTTTTCTTAGATAGTAACTACTGGTCATTCAAAGAATAAAACAAGCCAACAGATAGCATGAACAATAGCATTTATTTTGCTAAACGTTATGATTTTTCTTAAGGCTTTTCTTATTTAAATAGCTGCCACTACTACAATTTAACTTTCCATTTTTTGTTTTTGTTTTTTTTTTATTTTGATCATAATGGCTTACATATCTTTCACAGAGTACATATTGACATTGAATCAGGGGAACTTTCCATTTTGTATCAACAGATGCTACCCTAAAAAGCCATCATGTATAAAAATAATTCCCTACAAATTATAATATATGAGCAATATTCTATGCAACAAAATAACAAGAAAATTACAACACATATGAAATAACAATCTCTGGTGAACATAATAAAACCCATATATAATGCTAGGGAAGCCATCATGATTTATTCTGAAGTTCCTCATACTAAAACAGTACTAATTTATATTCCTGATCTCTATCTATCCCTGGTAACTTGCCTCTATTATCAACATTTTTTTGAGTTTCCTCCACGAAGCTACCTGGGACATTCTCTCTCAGGCCATATCTTATGAGTTCAGCATTGTTGGGAAGTTTGTTTCTTCTTTAACACCAACTTTAAAAAGAAGCATATATCACTGAATAGGTACTCTGGGTTTAAGTGGGTTGAAGTTGTGTTTAAAGGCAGGTTTAAGATTGAAATATGGCAGGGGGGGATTAAAAAAAGATTGGAATATGGCAAAATCCAACATATGTAGACACAGATTGGTGGGTCCAGTGAGTCTACGGTTTTAGAATTTGTCTTGATGAATAGACAATCTAGATAAAAAAAATACATGTTAAACATCTTTATTTAAACACCTTGATTGCGAACATGATTATGGTTGGGTTTCAGTCATGTAAAGAACAACCCTCTTCACCAGGGCAACAGTCCCATAATTTTTTCTACACATAAGTAATTTACCTCAAAACAAAACTTTCATTGCTAAGTGTCCATATCAACTTGATTTTAGCAATTTCTTGAAAGCACCAATATTGGTTTAAAGCTTTATCTCCTGCTAAAATATGTTCTGCAATTAAACCTATTAATGCAGGTTGAAATTAAGCTATCTTGGTGACAACTTGTTTTGAGACTCTTCAGTTGTAAAATGAAGTTGCCTTTTGCTTTTGGTTGTTTGAAGACTCAGTAAAATGCTTTTAAGAAATTCCCTAGTAATATGCCTGTTAGTGAAAAAATACTGATTATATAAAAATATCATGATAAAATCAGCTCTCCCTAAAGTAGAAAATCATTCTTTAATTTTCTCATATAAAAAGATCAACAATTTGTATGATTTGTGAAAAAAATGAGAATGCATTTGCTCATTTTAAAACAGGCAGCAAAATACTTTAGGCAGCAAAATACTTTAGGCAGCAAAATAACATTTGTAGGATCTGGTTTTCTTTGTAATTTTGCTGCATGGTATGAAGCTTCCAGAATCTTCTAATGTGCTACCTCTTTTTTGAAAGTATAGCTAACACTGACTGGTTGTTTACAATGTCGTAAATGCTGTTATAGGCCTTTAATTTAGATTTGAGGCATAAAGTAAGGCTAGCTACTATTCTAAATACTGTGAAATATTTCTTGAAAATCATTGACTGAATTCATGAAAAGTTTAAATCTAGAGTGGAGGTTAATGAGTTTTAAAATTCCCTATATGCTTTATTTTGCTTAAAATGAATTAGGGAAGAAAGAAGGCTGTGGGGAAATCAGGTGCCAGGTTGAAGAAAATAGCAAACAAAGAATTTGAGTGTGTGAGTGTACATATGTGTAGATGTGTGTATGTGTTTTCTCTCTTATTGATTGAGGATTGAAAGATGAAGGATACCTGTTCTCTGGTAAAACTTTAAGGTTAACTCTATAGATGATAAAACACATTTACAGAGAACTCTTGATTAACAATAGTTAAACATAACGATGGTCAATATTTTATTTTGTATTTTAATCTCTTGACTATATAAAGGCAGAAATACATTTATATTAAAAATCCTAATTTTAAGGTAGTCAAAATTTTGTAAAGGATGAGACACTTGCCTTGCATGTGATTGACCCTGAACTGATCCTCAGCACCATGTATGGTTCCTTAAGCACCACCAAGCGTGATCTCTGCAATATTAGTATCTCCTATTAGAATGGTGGCCAGGTGTACTAATTAAAAGATTATTTAAAAATGGTAGTTTTCTGTTTCCTTTGTTGTGCATTGCTTTGTGAAGAGACAGGGAGAGTGGTTGGGGGTTAAATGAAAGAAACAGAAAACAATGTTCCTTGCATGTTATTCTCAAATCACCCTAAATAATCTGCATTTAGCATATTAACTTAAAAGAGTCTCAGGAAAATCTCTCAAGAATGTAAGCATAGATAATGCTCATGGTCTTTGGATCATGAATTAAATTCTGTTAAATTCTGGAGAGGATCACAAAACATTTTTTGTGTGGTTGGTTGATTATGGGGCTATACGCGGCCGTGCTCAGGAGTTACTCTGTTCTGCACTCAAGAATTATTTCTTGAGCTATCCAGGGAGTTATATGAAAGTCCAGTAATTTACCATTCATTGGTTAGGAGCAAGCACAGCAAGCAGCTTTCTGCTGTACTCATTCTAGCCACCCAATTTATAAAAAATATTTTTAAAAAGTTCTCTTTTCTTCAGAATCATAGTTGTCTTAGAGTCATCCTTTGAAGAGTTCTTCATGAAAAAAAGTGCTCACCTCTATATTTCCAACTTCCCAGATGGCATTAAATTATTTACTTACTGTTCTGTCTACACCATTAGAAAGAACTTAGTTATTAGCACAGTATCTGGGCATTCGTAGTCAAAGCTCATAGATGTTAGCTTAATTTAGAAATGTTGATATAAACATAATATACAAATATAAACATAAGTAAAGTAAGCCATACTGTATTAGTGGTCCTAATATCATTACTGTTTCTATTGTTATTAGAGAATATATGTATCCTAATATTTAATTTGGAAGTGAAAGACGAATTCCACATTCACTTACTTTGGGAACTAATGGAATAAGCAAAGTTTGTTTCTTTTTGTTGTTGTTTTGTTTTGGTTTTGGGTCACACCCATTGATACTCAGGGGTTACTCCTGGCTATGCGCTTCAGAAATCACCCCTGGCTTGGGGGACCATACGGGACACCGGGGATTGAACCACAGCCCATCCTAGGCTAGCGCTTGCAAGGCAGATGCCTTACCTCTAGCACCAGCACTCTGGGCCCTAGTTTTTTCTCAATTAAAAAATAAACATATCTCTTAATTACTAAAGAACATATCAAATAATGTTGTGTTTTTCAGTATAGCAGACACTACCAACTGAAAATTAATATGTATAAAATATATAATTGTTATTCTATTTTACTAGTCAAATATTTAGGATTTAATAGCTATTTGTGGGTATATATTATTGAACATCATAGATATGAAACAACTATTTTACACAAAATTTATTAGCACTAATTTTTTTCTCCTAAAGATAATGTTATTTCTGGAAACCATCATAGGAAGTTCCTGTTCCTAAGATGTCGCTATCATGAGAACTATTAGATTATAAAATAGTGCTGGATTGTGACTTGTTAAATGGTGGTTACATTTAGATTATAAATAAAGAAAACAGTGCCTTTTAGTTTTAAATTTCTATTTACTGAAAGTCTATAAGTCAGTGATAGCCACAATTTTTCTATGCTTGAAATTTTGTGCAAATAATTGTGAAAGAGAAGTTACTCAGTGAAACCTATGCTGGTTACTGGAGGAAAAGATGAAAAGGGATTAATAGAGACGGACCTTTTTGTTTGTTTTGTTTTTGAAATAAAAAAGAGTTTTTTGAAAGTAGTTGAAGAAGATTTAAGGCGAGATTAAAAGAGAGAGAGATGTGGGGCTGGTGAGGTGGTGCTAGAGGTAAGGTGTCTGCTTTGCAAGCGCTAGCCAAGGAAGGACTGCGGTTCGATCCCCTGGCATCCTATATAGTCCCCTAAGACAGGGGCAATTTCTGAGCACTTAGCCAGGAGTAACCCTTGAGCATCAAATGGGTGTGGCCCAAACCCCCCCCCAAAAAAAAAGAGAGATGTGATGACAAAATAATTCTCATCCACTGCTAGTGGGAATGCTGCCTGGTCAAACCTTTATGGAAATCAGTATCGAGGGTTCAAAATAAACAGAGAATAGATCTGACAATCCCACTTTTGGGTATTTATCTCCAGGACTTAAAACACTGATCCAAATGGTTGCATGCACACAACTATTTATTGCATCACTCAGTACCATAACTAAGAGTTGGGATTGGCCTAGATGACCAACAAGAGATTAGTGAATCATAAAGATGTGGTACATATATGCAATGGAATACTACATAGCTATAAGGAATGGAGCAATCATGCAATTTTATGCAATATGAATGGAACTGGAAGAAAGTCAAAAGGAGAGGGATAAATACAGAATGATGTCACTTACATGTAGAATACTGCATGAAGAAATGCAATGGTCTAAATAGGAGTTGCCTCAAACACCATTGGCTCTAGACTAGAGTATAGTGAAGAGATGGAAAAAATTGAGTGGATAAGAAAAAAAAAACAAATATGAAAAGTTTGGGGCCGTGGGTCAAGTGGTCTCAGGTACATTGGTATTGTTAGAAGGGTCAGAACCAATATCCAAACTAACATCAACAATTGAATCAAGAGACCCAAACTTTAACAATCAAATTAAAATGGGCCTGTAATATTGGCAGGCTGGGGGCAGGAGATGGTGGTATGGGATGCACTCTGGGAACATTGGTGGAGAGCGGTTGGCACTGGTGGTGGGATTGGCCTTGATTCATTGTATGACTGAAACCACTTGAAGGAGTTTGTAAATCACAATGGGATCAATAAATAAAATTTAAAAAGAGACAGAGAGAATACTCTTTAAAAGTGGACACAGGGGCCCGGGAGATAGCATGGAGTTAAAGTGTTTGCCTTTCATGCAAAAGGTCATCGGTTCGAATCCCGGTGCCCCATATGGTCCCCTGTGCCTGCCAGGAGCAATTTCTGAGCATGGAGCCAGGAGTAACCCCTGAGCACTGCCGGGTGTGACCCAAAAAAAAAATAAATAAATAAAAAAATAAAAGTGGACACAACTTTGCACAAAGACATAAAAGCCCACATCTCAAGAGGGGAGAATCAAAATGTGCTCAGGCACTATGTGCCTAGGCAACACATGTGCCTGATTAAAAAAAGGTCTTTTGAGTGTATGTATTTGTATGGAGGGAATATATTGGTGGGAGTGGTGGTAATTGTATACCTACTTTGGTATGAAACTAAACCCCTGAAATCTCAAATAATGTATAGCAATGGAAAATTGATAATTTAAAAGGAAATCAAAGCAAAATGCCTTATACAACATTATTATCCAAGAAATAGTTTAAATCCATTATATGCTGCTTTAATCTATATTTTTTGGGCAAATTCTAATTGTGAACATTTTGTATAGAAAGCAATCTAGCATACTCCATTTTACTCCAATAATTTGATAGCCTTATAAATTTCATGGAGGGAAATAGTAATTTAGAAAATGGAAATGAGATTTTTCAGTTCATTTTCTCAGACAATGGAAAAATAAACTTAGAGAAGCATCAAACAAAATGACTTTTTATAAGTTTAAATAAAATAGAATGCTTGGAATGGTTTAAGTATATCACAATAAATATTTCTCCTGGTAACACAGAAACAAATACTGCAAACTTCATTATGTCTGAGTAAGAATTCAAGAAAAATTTTGAATTGATAAAGAACATTTAAAGAAGAGGATTAAAAGCTACTTAAGAGGTCAATGCAGTATTATCTGATTCTTCTGAGTTTCTCGTTATTCTGTTATCACATATATTTCTTATGGTTTGAATTTCTTTGGTGTGGTCTGATTTCTCAACTGAGTGCCTCTTGGGGAAATGACATAAGATACTTAACATCCTCATGTTCTTTATTCATTACTCTCCATTATGCTAATATTCACATTCCAAAGGCAATTATTTCCATTTATTTCTCTTCTTAGTCCATTAGCCTTCCCCATGCCATCTCATTAGTCAGATTCCAGAAATGATTTTTTTTGCCCATTCTAAATCTGGGGTTTAATGAATCTTTTTGGTTGCCATTTTCTTGTTTTCTGTGTTCAGTGTCTTTATTTTTTTTTAATTTTCTCAGCATGAGAATGTTATTTGATGTTATTTTCAAAAGTGCAATATACAAAAACCAAAATAAACCCCAGATCCCAGAGATGGATCTTAATGGTAACTTTGTTTTGCATGCTCAATACCTGTGTTCAATCCCTGGCACTACAAAAAAAAGTAAAAAGCAGTATTAATAAAATATACAGTGAATGGATGACAAGGATTTAAAGAGAACCAGAAGTCCTGACTTAAAACTGATCCATCTATTCTACTAAGCTCCAAAGGAGAATACTGATCTCTGACTCATCTCAGGTAGTCTGAATGGGCTGAAAACCCTAGACTTTCTCAGAATGGGTGGCAGCAGATTCCTCTTTCTGCCTGAAGCCACATAAACCCACCACCACAGCTCACATAGAAACGGCCTACTTCCATAACTTATCCTTATGAAATTTGGCAAGTCATCAAACTTGTTCCAGATCTATAGATCCTCTGCTGTGTGGCTTTTGAGGCCATAGAACACCTCAAAATTTCATATTAGTGTCACTCAAAGGATCTCAGCAAGCCCCTTTAAGCTCAGTGAGCCTAAAGTATAACACAGAGGTTCAACTGGCACTACCACAGCCCAACAAATCCTTAGACAATGACTTTAGTAATACCATTGAGAGATATAACAATTATTTGAAATTCACCCTTATTTATCAAGTTTTGCAAATTCCATTTGCCTTTGTGTTGTAACAATGTGAAATAAGTTTGTACCTGCAAGAAGGAAGATTAGGGTGGTAGCTGAGAAATTGGGAACACTGGTAGAGGTAAGGTCACACTGGTGATTGGATTGCTGTTTAACATTCAATGCCTGGAATATGTATTGTGAACAATTTGGCAAATCATGGTGTCGTAATAAACTTTTTAAAAAATTAAGAGAACCAGAAAATTGACAAGGTTGTTAATAACTAAATAGAAGACTGGCGTGCATAATCAGTACAATTGACCAAGGTGGCTCCCATTCCCTAGCTAGATTAAACTTTATACAGGTTTCTTCCTGATTATAGCCTTCCATCCCACCCCACACTCCACACCTTCCTTTTCTTAGAACTCTTTAGAAAACTTGCATTGTGAAATATTGATCTGTCTCTTTGAGATGTAAATCTTTTACAACCCAGGAAAGTCTTTCTCTAGCACCTGGGAGCCATCCCTCTGAATGTAATCATCAAGGATAGCACCTCTGTCTTCCAGTCTCTGTGGGAGGGCAGGACTCTAACTTCAATAAGTACCAATTAACAAACACAGATGGTCTAACACATTGACCAACCCTCTGCTTAGTGATTTCCAGTGCTTTTCCACTAGCTCACTACAATGCTTTAAACTCTTCTGTTTTTATTTTAATTGAGTTCGACTTCTCACCCTTACTATATTACTATTTTTGTTACATTAATGTCTTATTCAAATAAAAACCATCCATCATATTACATAGCCTTTAGGTATTCTGCATTATAAATTAACATGAATTATGATATGTTCATCACCAAAAATTTAGATTCTATCTAAAGAATAAATCAAGCCAACAGATAGCATGGAACAATGACAGCTTTTTTGCTTTTGTCTACTTTAAATTAAATGTCATTTATTTAACATTAATATACATTACAACAACATTTATGGAGTATGTTTATGTTTTTTCTTCACATTTTCATATGTGTATAAGACTCACCACATCTATCACCAAAATTCCAATACCATGACATTATTAAAATGATCACAGCTGCTCATACCATTTAATCGGTTTTGTTCTTATACTCTAAGTCTATTTTTGCTTAATCTCTCAGGTATTAGTGAAATCATAATGTGTTTGTCTTTCTTTGATTTATTTTTTTAGTAAACAATCTAGGTAGATCCATTATAGACAAGATGCCAATGAGGACACATAGACAGTCAACAGGTACATTGGAAAAAAGGCTCCTGGTGTGTTCTTTTTATTAGTAAATACAACTTAAAATAATCATTGGCTATCACTAACATGCCAGTGATAATGGCTACTATCCCAAAGTCAAGAAACCGGATATTGAGCAATACTAGAGCAGATAGGGTGCTGGCCTTGCACAGAGCTTACCCAAGATCTTTTTCTGCACTGGAAAAAGTCCATGAAACAGTGCCAGAAGTTATATTCAAGCACAAACCCATTGAACTTACTAATATGCCTGCCACATTGGCAGGGAGGTTAGAGGATGGTGGTGGGAGGTAGGGAGTGGGAAGGGCAGAGTATGGGAACACTTGTGGAGGGAAGTTGACACTATTGGTGGGGTTGGTGTTGAAATAGTGTAAGTCTAAAATTCCACTTTCAATAATTTCGTAAATCATCGTTCTTAAACCAGAAAAGTAAATAAATGAAATGAGCTTTCATTTTTTAAACAAAGGTTGCTCTGTTATTGTAATATTTTAAATAGAATTGATGGTTTTGAAAAGAAAACTAATTTGCATCCTTCCCAGACAATAATAATTTGCAACTTATCATTTTGCTTACAAGTTAATATCTCATTTTACACAGACTGAGATAATACATTTCATCATGTGTTTTGAAGTAACTTAATTAACACTCTTAAGGATTCAGAAATAGCTTGTCAAACATTGGCCATGCAATTCCAGTGAATTTATTTATTTTAAGGATGTTCTTCTAAAAGTTGGAAGGCTGTGTCATTATTTCCTCTGGAAGTTTTCTCATACCACATATTTAAACACTTAGTTATTTGGTATTAATCAATTGTTAGAAGTCATTAATTTGAAATTTCACTTTTTGCTCACATTTTATCCTTGTTGAAACTAGAGTGCCTATTACAACTGCTGGAATCGTGTCATAGTTTACTGATTATGTTTCTTACTGAATCTACTAAGTTTAATTCAGTGAAACAAGAGAAGAACCCATGAAGTTTGCTTTCAATGGGTGGGGGTAGAAAGGATAGCAAAACTTTCTATTTTTCAAAATTAATTTTCACAATAAAATTGTTACTTCACAACCCAGAATAATTCAAATTTTATAGTTAAATGCTTAGCTTTTCTATTGTGCATTCTTCTAAGTTTCAAAATTACATTGTTTATAGTTTCTTGATTATATCTCACATGTTTTGTCTTAAAATATATTTTAGGGACTCAGGAGATAGCATGGAGGTAAGGTGTTTGCCTTTCATGCAAAAGGTCATTGGTTCGAATCACGGTGCACCATATGGTCCCCCATGCCTGCCAGGAGCGATTTCTGAGCATGGAGCCAGGAGTAACCCCTGAGCATTGCCGGGTGTGACCCAAAAACCAATATATATATATTTTTTTTAATTTGTTTCCATAATTGGGTTTTCCATTAAAATTCATTAAGGTCATTCTAGAGAATGACAATTATCACAATTATTGTACTGGCTATTTAAAAATTAAAATATAACTAAAATATTTGGAATCAGCTTGTATAGAAGCTATGTTCTCAATATATATTTAATCATTTTTAAAAGATAGTTATCTGTCTGACTCACTATACAGAATAACCCTCTAGATGGCAACTAGGCCCACCTAAAATCAGCCAATCACAGACCAGCATATTCAGAACCTGTAAGTTCAACACCTAAGCCCAGAGTTCTATTCTATGGAACTTTCTAAGTCTTCCCACAATTTTACTTTATATCTTCTGTGTCTTCTCAAGTTTCACTTTACTCTCTTTGCTTTCATTTTTTTTACCTTTTCCCAAATCACCATGGCTGGTATATTGCTGCTATAAGTACCGTCTTTTCAATTTTTTTTAATAAGAAGGAAATTGGATATCTGTCAGTGGGTGTGGTATTGGTATGATGTATCCTTGAAATGTTTGGGTAGTATAACTGTAAATCACAGTACATAAATTAAAATGATTTACAAATAAGAATAATCAAACGAACTGAAGATAATTATATGCCAATTGAAAACATATAATTCAAGAGAATGTGTGTGTTTATGTGTGCCGTATCTCCATGCTTTGTAGAATCTAAGTTACTTAATGATAGTCAACACCAAACCATGTGAATATATACACTGTATGTTTGATGATCACATAATAACAATGAATCAATTTTAATGAAAATAATAGACATTCTGTGAGAAATATACTTTCACATGATTTGGAGCAGTTACTTCCCTCACCTACTAGAAAAGTAATCCCAATGACAATGATTAAAGTGTTTGCAGAAACAGAAAGTACATTGAGCTATTTATTGTGTATAGATTTTTTTAAGATTAGAAATGGAAGGTTGGGGTGACAATAGTTAGGGTGGTTGTTTTGCACATGGCTTACCTCTGGCTAACCTCATTCTGATCTCCAAAACCACATATAAGTATCCCCAAGAGTGATCGCTGAGCACCGAGCCAAGAGTAACTTCTGAGCATAGCCAGGTGTGGTTCAAGAAACAACAACAACAAAAAAAGATCAGAGATGCAGTCTCTGTTCAAAGTAAACAAGTGAACGGGCCTCATATTGAGATGAAAGAGGGATTCAGTGCTGCCTATTTTATAGCCTTGTTAAATGAGGGAAACCACAAACAAACCTTGCTGATGAGGAAATTATGGCAATTATCCAAATTGTCAAGGGAGAGGTATGACAATATGTAAAAGTTTCATGGCTTGACTTTAATATCAGAAATTAATATTCATGATAAACATCAGCATCAAGGACGTAGAGCAACAGCGCACTAGATTTAAAGGTCTTAAACTCTAATTTTAGAATAGTCATTAAGTACTGTTTAGACAAACAAAAATGTTATTTTCTCCAGGGGAGCTATTAGGGTAAAGAGAGAGCTGTCATATTCACCTAATTAATGAAAACAACATTCAGAGATCAGAAAAGTTTGATATTTTCAAATATTTGCTTTGCAAACCGAAGTCTTTGAAGAGACATCCAGAGCAGCAATTTCATTAAAAGGACAATTATTTGGAAATTCCAATTTAGGAACTAAAACATTTCTATTTGTCAGCACAAGATAGCTACATGGGATTTCTGCATTATATCAACAAAGCTGACATACAGGTGGCTGCTTTGCACACTCTTGCCTTCCTTAATTATGAACTTTACAGAAGGTCAAGTAATCTGCAATGCTCCTTCATTTGAAGATCACAGCAGTGGATTCTGCAAGGTACCTTCCTATGGCTTTACTACCTAAGGATTCAATTTGTCAAATTAAATATAGCAAAGAGGCAAACTATCTTTTTGCAAACATGAACTATGGAGTCAATCACCTTTTGTAAGGAGCATGCCTTTCATATTCAGTTGTCTAATATGTTTGAATTGTTAATGTATTTTGTATTAATTTAATTTTAATACACCACCACTAAGTACTATGTCAGGTGCAAGGTATCCTCTCCCAAGGTACTCTATACACTTGCAATTGTACATGATGGGATCTAATTTTGGAGGGGATTTTCACCTCCTGGTTTTAGATGCAATCTAATTCACCTCAAAGGATCACTAGGACCTAATTAAATTCTCAAACTTAATGTGGATAAGATTAAGGTAGATATATACAGAACCATATATACCTGTGTATATAATACTCTAACTTGTAGTTATTGTTTAACTCTACTTATATATCAGATCATAATTTGAAACACTGAGCAAAATTTTTCATTTTATTTTGCTCAAAATTAACAGAAAATATCTTAGAAATTCCCTTTGCATGTGTTAAGGATTAGTGTGTTACTGATCTTTTGTACTTTTAAAAAATGTCATGGAGTTTGAAGATGTTGTCATAAAATTGAATAAGATAATGATCATTCATGATATGATTTGATGAAATAATATAGCTTATTTTTGAGGACATCATGCGTGAAGTAACATAAGTAAAATTAATCTCTGAGTTTTATCAAATATATCTTAAATATAATAGCTATATAGATATTATATTTAATTTGATAAAATTGTATAGATTGCTTTTACTGTTCTGAATTAAAAGTATACATCCTTAGATTAAGCTTTAACATAAGAAAGCAAGATTAGAGAGATCATACAAAAATGAGGCAACCAACCCTGTTTCAATCTGTGGTTCTGCCTTATCCCCAAATACAAGTGGGTCCCCTAAATACTAGAGTGACCCCCACAACACCATTGGATTGAATCCAATAATCCTCAGTACTGCAGGGATATAGTAGCTCAGCATCCATGGCCTTTACAAGGAACTACAGACCTTTCTGACCCAAAAAACTGTTGACTGGAATCCCATGGACATCTTGAGCATGATGTAGGGGCTCATCTGTGTCGAATAATAAATGGAAAAAGAGGAAGTTTTCTGAAATGGCACTGGATTTTGAAACTAATATTTCAGATTACACTTTGTTACTGAGTTCTAACACTTACTTGGGCAACATCTAGCTCATATGAGACTGAAAGATATGTTAAGTGAAGTCAGTCAGAAAGACACATACTAGATGTTCTTACTTACCTGTGTCATAAACATTAACAAAATGCATAAGAGGTGGGAAGATCTTAGTACCAAGATTATCAAAGTGAAAAGATCAAAAAAGGGGAGCAATGAAAAGGAGAAGTAAGGCAAGGTGGATGAGAAGCAATAGGGGCCTTGGACATAAGAGTGGAGTAGAGGTGCAATACATGTGTCAACTAAGCCACAGAGCCAACACTACTATATACTTGGGTCCCAAATTACAATCTTTAAATTTAAAAGTATGTTAAGTTGAGTGTAACTGACTTTAATGGTAGAATAGTTGTATGCCTGAAACTTTCCTTGTAAATCATGGTGCTAAGTAAAAAAAAATTAAAAGACCAAACTTGAGTTTTTCCATTGCTCTAGGAACATGGAGTATCCTTGTGAATGGGATCTACATGATAGAACTTAAAACATTAGAGAATAGACCTTGGCAATTATGAAGCTCTCCTGTAAGTGCAACAATGCATATCATATAACTATTTACACGATACAATAAATTACAACAATTAAATCACTTTTCCAAAATAGTAATTGAGTAATCTCACCTGGATTGAAAAACAGTATAATAAGTTAACTAATTGCCTTTCATGCAGCTGACCTCTGTTCAATTCTCAGATTGCATATGGTTTCCAGACCTCACAAGGAGTGATTGTATGGAAGATTAAAATAAGTTCAATGCTTATTCAATTATCTCTTTAAAGTTTTTGCTTTATAACCTCAGATTTTATAATATGAAGCAGTTACTAAATGCAGACCTGCCTGAAAGCTAGAAATGTCTCTATAAAAATCTGCATAAATCTTGGCCAGAGCAAACTGATGAGAAAAGTCATATTGATTCTAAAACCAAGATTTAGGGAAATGAATGTAGGAAGATTTGATGCATTCTAATCATTGTAACTTAGTTGTGTACTTATTTCCAGTGCAATGAGAAATTTTCTGGGAACCAGCACTATACTTATTTGAATTAGAAAGGTCTTTTGCCAGACAGTTCTTTAGGAATGTCGATGAGGTAATTATGTAATTGGTTGTGAGTGTGTTTTGAATCTTCTCAGGAGTAGTTATTGAGGGTAGAATGCTTGAGAATGTGTTGGGGCTAGTTGTGTAAGTACCAAGAATACTAATATTTCTCAATCCTTTCAAAGATTTTTAATTGCTTTATTTAATCATCATAGTTATAAAATTGTTCATCATTGGGTTTCAGTCATACAATGTACAGCATCCTTCACCAGTGCACCCTTCCCATCACTGATTCCTTCCCACCCCACACCCCCTACCCCTGACTTGCTCTAGGGCAGGCAATTTGGTTCTCTTGCTTTCAGTCTCTCTCTTTCCTTTTGACACTGGTTTGCACTATTGTTATGATGAGATGCCTTGCTTGTTAGTTTCTCTAATTTCACCACTAAGTTCTTGTTCAGAATGATCAGTTCCAAGTATAATTGTCCTAGCAGATCCTTCTCTACTTTAGCTACACTTACTGCTCTTTATGGTGAGCTTTCTATCCTAGGATGGACATACTGACCTTTTTCTCTATTCTCTGGGTATCATTATCAAACTATCTCTTTTTTTCTTATATCCCACAAATAAGTAAGATTATTCTATGTCTATCCCTTTAACTCTGGATCATTATACTCAGCATAATAATCTCCATGTCCATCCATATGTAAGCAAATTTCATTAACTCAGTTTTCCTAATGTCTGAATAGATTCTATGTATTACAGTTTCTGTAGCTACTCATCTGTTGTTGGGCACCTAGGTTGTTTCCAGTTTCTGGCGATTGTACATAGTGCTGTGCTGAACCTTCCAACCTTTAAAGAAACCTTTAAAGAAAATCTCAAACCTCTAAAGAAAATCTACTGCTAATCCCTTTTAAGCTCTTCCAGGAAAGTTAAGAAACATAAACACTCCCTAAATATTTTTATGAAGCCACATCACTGTGATATCAAAAGTAGAAAGGACGCCACAAAAAAAGTGAACATGAATGCAGAGATTCTCAGCAAAATACTATCAAACAGAATCCAAAAACTCATAAAGAAGCTTATATACCACGGCCAAGTAGGGTTTATTCCAGAGATGCAAGGATGACTAAACATGCAAGTCAATCAATATTATGCAGCATAATAATAAAAGGAAAAATAATAAACCACATGATCATATAAGTAGGCACTGAGAAAGCATTTGACAAGTCTAAGCACCCAGTTATGATTAAAACACTTAATAAGAAAGAAAATGAAGAACGTTTCTTCAATATTGTTAAAACCATTTATCACAAATCCATTGCAAACATCATACTCAATGGGGCAAAAAGCAAATGCCTTTTCACAAAGATCTAGCACAAGAAAGGTTGCTGAATCTCACCATTTCTATTCACTATAGCACTAGAAGTACTTGTCATAGCAATTAGGCAAGAAAAGTTATCAAGGGCATCTACATGAGAAAGGAAGAATTTACGCTCTCATTGTTTCCAGATGACATGATACTATTATCTAGAAAATCCTAAAGACTCCACAAAAATTGTCTAGAAAAAATAGACTTGTATAGTAAAGTGGCAGATTACAAATTTAATATGCAAAAGCCTTGGCTTTTCTATACACAAATAATGAAAAAAAGACATTTAAAAAACAATCACGTTCTCAATTGTACCTCAGAAAATCAAGTACCTTAGAGTCAACTTTACAAAAGAGGTGAAAGAGTTACATAAGGAAACTACAAAACTCTGCTTCAAGAATTAAGAGGACACAGCAAATGGAGACATGTCCTGCTCACGGATTGGGAGGATTAACATCATTAACATGTCAATACTTCCTTTCAAAGCTTTCAAAGGAAGAAAGCAAAACAAAAATATAAAGTTGTTCTGGAATATATATTATTGATTCAACAAATACTGATATTTTTTACCAAGAATCAGGATATTTAATTATTTTAGTATATATATATATATACATATATAATATATATATATATATATATATATATATATATATATATATAGCAACATATAGGATAAAGATGAGGCCAGACTTTCACAAACATATTTTCTGGCTTTTTCCTTTGTACATTGACTGAAGCATCATGCATGACTGCAATATAGCACTTGGATAAAAATCCTTGCCTTGGGGCTTCACTTTAGGGCAAAGCACTGAAGATCCTCAGTAATAGACCTCCTACATTATTATCTAGTAGAGTCCATTCCTACTGAAAAACCACATGTCTGTATTATACTAGAGTTTATATACTTATATGGACAATCGAGTCTTAAGAGATTTACATCCAAATGATATAAGTAATCTCTGGAACTTCTGTCTAATGGTAGTAAGGTCATGTGTTTTGTTTTATATATATCTATAAAACCCCAATAAATGGAATTTCATCTTAGGAAATAAGGATGAGAACTGTAAGTGAGGGTAATAGCTAACATATATAGAAGAAACCTAAGTCTCAAAGAAGGAGACAGACATCTTATCAACACTGATATGTCTTTAGTCTGGGCTTTTTTTTAATTTTTATTTTGATCATAATGGCTTACATATCTTGCACAGTAGTATTTTAGGTATATATTAACACTGAAACAGGGGAATACCCATCACCAAATTTTTCCTCCCCCCCATCCCAGATCCCTTTCTGCAATCTATATACCCCATCAACACCCCCCGGGCTGCTAGAGTAGGTGGTCCTCTCTTTGTCTAGCTTATTATTAGTGATCATATATCTGTTTGGTCTTGGTACCCTCCCTTGTTTCCCCACCATTTAAGAGGCGGAGCTATGTGGTTTTGTTTGAAGGAAAGAAAAGCAATACATTGGGGTACAAAATAAAAAAAAGAAGTCAAATATGCTGAAAATGGGTGGAGTCCTTCTAGAGGCTTTCAACCTCAGTTTGAGAGAGGATGTGAAAAAGGTAATTGAAACAGCATAACAATACAGAAAGAAATATCAAATTAAATATCCATGAGCACTACAGCAATAAAAACAAGGGCTTTGTTTTAATAAAAAACCCTCTCATTTTAAAGCACCCTTCTTATACTTTTTCTAACACCTGACTTTATTTAGCTCAAGTACATTTTACATGGACCCAGTTATATCACTATATCAATCTGTATACAAACCAATTATTTGCTGATAATAAATGATAAAAATTATTTTTAAGTAACATATGGGGGTAACAACCCATAGTTTAAGAAAATAGAGTTTCAATGGAAAAAAGTCCTGAGACATGATCAATGCAACTGGGAACTAAGTTAGGATGAGAAGGGATGAAAAATGATAGGACAATGGTGGAAAGATCTTAAAATGTTGGTTGAGGAAGTAGGGTGGCAACATACAAGTATAAAACTATGATTTTAATACTATTATTAAACTATATTGTAGGGGTTCTTTTTGTGCTTGTTTTAGTGATGGGTGAGGCTTTCAATGTAGTTTTGGATGGAGCAATAATGATGATGGCATGGCTTATTTTAAATGTTTTCTAGTATGATGACTTCAAGATCTGGCCATTTTATTTCTCAAGAACTCAATTTTTGATAGGAACATTAAACTTCATACTAAAAAGTGTTAAAACGTACTTGTTGCTATCCTTTTTCATATTTATTATATGCCTTTCCCAGTCTAACTGATCAACATACTCTCTAAAAATAGACTGCCTTAAAATATTTTTGTTTGTGATTTGGGATCACCTCTAGTGGTGCAGAGATAACTATTGGCAATGTTTAGAATATCAAATGTAGTGCTGGTGATTTGAACCAGGATCAGCCATGCTTATATCATCTTAATCCCTGTACTATATCTCAGATTCAAACTTTTCCATTATTGATGACAATACCAGTTTCTACCATTGGCTAAATTACTTACTAGACTTTTTTTTGAAACATCAGAAATCTACAGATACAAAGCAAATCCACCCAAAACCCAGCTTTGGAAATTGAAATGTACTAGAATGGTACTAGCCAACTCTATTAATTTATATATTGACTATGGATCTTTCTTACTACAAAAGTGGATTTAATCAGCTATAATAGACTATAGAGCCTGAAATATGGAATCTTTGCTACCAGGTAATCCCAGACATAAAAGCATTGCCAACCTCTATTCTACACTATTAGATTTTGTTTTTTGAACTAAAAGAAAATGCTTGTACACATAAGACTTTTCTGACATAGGAACCTTTCTCCATCACACTTTCCTATAGTCACATGCTTACTCAAAGAACTACTCAAGTTATGACCCTTGCTGCCAAATCTAAAAATAATGAATCCCTTTTTTGCTATATCACTGAAGATTATTGTTCATGTTTTTAGATGAAAACAGCACAGAAAATTAAGCCTTAAAAAATCTTGGATCATATTAATTTCATATTTAACTTTTTTATAATATGCCCCATTCCTTTTATCTTTACTTACTGAACAATCATTAGCAGTTAACTATCCTTGGGAATCTTACTTTACAAATGAATGAATAAAATTGCTTATCACAGTACAACAAAAATCCACATTTTTGTTGTATTGTAGAGACAAATATGTTCATACCTAATTATTGAAATTAAAAATATATGATAACTGCAATTTAATTTATATCAGAAATTTTAACATGTAGAAACTTCATGTTATTGATATCTAGATATATCACATTATAATATCAAGGCACTTATTTCATATTTTTGGTTACAAATACAACTAAACAAAAGTTACTGCATTGTTTAAGGCATATTTTATTTCTTGAATGATAAACATATGCCTGTGCATGGAAGCGCATGTGCACATGCACACGCACAACACAGATAATTCTGTATATGATTCAAATATTTCCTGATTTGAAACACCATTAGTTGGGTGTTTTGTTTCATTAAGGAATGCACCAAGAAAGATAACATTCTGGCTAATTATATCTTAGTTGAGAATAGGTTAATATCTGTTAACCTCACAATATAATGAAATACATGGGTGGTGACAAGCTCTCTCCTAAGCACTATCAGAAATCAACTAATTACCACGGGTAATCTCACCAGTATATTGCCTAATCTACTGGATTGAATGTTCGACACTTGTTACATTAGGCTGTGTTGAATTGGTGAAACAGTAAGGGAGTTACCATCATGGCAACAGCCATCCTTTAAGAACAAGCTGGGGAGAAGGGAAGAGACAGGATTTTTCTGCAGGCAGGAAGATGGGGAGTGGCGTGGCTGCTAATGTGTTTTCTTTTGGGGGGTTGGAAAAATAGCATCTGAAATCTAAATTACCAGAAGGCCTGAAAGCCTTGGATACAAAGGAGGCGTCTCTGGAGTTGGGAAAGCCAGTGAGATGTTGAATTCCAGGCCTAGTGCAGAGGCTTCCTGAGAATAGAAGAAACTGAACCCTGACAAGAAAAATTCCTGGAAGGAAGGTCAAGTGAAGGATATTAAAGAAGACCATAAACTACTCCAACTGTCCCTTGTAAATCACCCCAAGCAATGGACT
>PVKC010016801.1:8476-20711 GCA_004027635.1 Crocidura indochinensis
GTGGTCCATTCTAGTCAGCTGTGTCCAAGGCAAACTACTGCTGTGCCACTGCTCCAGCCTCTTGCTTGTCATTCTTAAGAGAAAACCTTTAAAAAGTTCCACAAGGTTAGGGAGATAGCAGTTCAGAAGCTTGTCTTGTATGGAACTGACCCAGGTTTGATCCCTAGCACACCAAATCGTGACCCAGACCCTGCCAGGAGTGTTCCTGAGCAAAGAGCTAGGAGTAAGCTTAGAGAATAGCCATGTGTCACCAAAACAAAACAAATAATTCGCAGTACATTATTTATATCTGCCATACTAATGGGCACATTTTTTTATTTGAAAATTAAAATTCTTCTACAAAACTTACATAACAGTGCTGGAGTTAGAATTTCGAATGATAATGCTTTAGGGTTCTGAAATGACTGAAAGTTTCAGATTAAGTGTCCTTCAATAAATTCTGTCACATGCAAAAAAAAAAAAAAAGGCCACATCTGAAAGTTATCTTTAGCAGTTTACCACCACAATAGAGACAAAGTAGAGCTAATACTGAATGGCTCCCACGGTCACAGAAAATGCTGGTGTCTCTTGATAGAGACATGTCTAATGTCTTTAGCAAACATTCTCATTCTCAGGGGACCCAGTCTTCCTGTAGCAGGTCAGGCTCCTCCTGTTGTTTAATCTGGCACCAAGTTTGGATTCCTTGCAGTTAATTGACTAATTTATAGCACAAATAGTAAGATAACCAGTATAAGTCACAGTGCTTAAACAAACCATTCTGTAAGGCTTCTTTGAGTCCCACTTGCATCTTTTTTTTGTACAGTCTTTCTTTCTTTGGCAGTGTTGCACCATGTTGTATTCCACACAAGGGTAACTTTGGGATCATCCAGAGTTTTAATCATGTAGCATATATATTTTTAATCCCTGCCTTGGGCAAATCACCTTAAGTGAAGTCAGAACAACATTGGAATTCATTCTAAAAAAAAAAAAAAAAAACTAGAAAATTAACGTTTTAAAAGTGAAAAACCACCTAAGATGAATTTTGGTTCATAAGTCCTTTTGTCACATAACTGAAATGGGGGTAGGGTGATATAGCCTATCTTTCCAACTGCTTCTCTTCACCATAACTTTCTGCTTTGATCTCAAGTAGAGGATCCCAGATCATTAATTCCAGTTTAAATTTTCTGTGGGTATGTGGGTTTGATCCTGTAAGGGGGGGGGGGAGCGGAGACAGGGTTCATGTGCTTTCTTTTTTTTTTTTTTTGCAATTTTGTTGTTTACATATGTTTTACTAATATTTTTATTTAAACACCTTGATTACAAATCTGATTGTAGTTGGGTTTCAGTCATGTAGACTTCACCAGTGCAACATTCCCATTACCAATGTTCCAAACCTCCCTTCTCCCCACCCCCATCCCCTACCTGTACAGGCTTTCTACTTCCCCCATTCATTCGCATTGTTATGATAGTTCTCAGTGTAGTTATTTCTCTAACTACACTCAACACTCTTTGTGGTGAGCTTCATGTCATGAGATGGACTTTCCAGCCCTCCTCTCTTTTGTATCTGAGAATTATTGCAAAAATGTGGTTGATTCCAAGTCTTAGCAGTTATTAAGTAAAATTTTTTCTTTCATTTTTCTTAAAACCCATAGATGAGTGAGCCTATTCTGTGTCTATCTCTCTCCCTCTGACTTATTTCACTCAGCATGATAGATTTCATGTACATCCATGTATAGGAAAATTTCATGACTTCATCTCTCCTGACGACTGCATAATATTCCATTGTTTATATATACCCCAGTGTCTTTAGCCATTCATCTGTTGAAGGGCATCTTGGTTCTTTCTAGAATCTGGCTATCATAAATAGAGCTGCAATTGTTTTTTTGGGCCACACCCATTTGACACTCAGGGGTTATTCCTTACTATGAGCTCAGAATCGCTCCTGGCTTGGGGAAACCATATGGGATGCCGAGGGATCGAATCACGGTGAGTCCTAGGCTAGCGCTTGCAAGGCAGAAGTCTTTCCTCTAGTGCCACCTCTCCGGTCCCAATATGCTTTTTCCTCTGGGAGATAACCTTTTTGGGTTCCTATTGATGTACCAACTACTTAACATAGCCCTCAGTAGAGAAAATTGTTATTTAAAATGCAAAAATATTGATTTGTCTATTTCAAAAAGTATTATGTAGGGTGGCAACAGTGTTCTCTGGGCTCACTGCATACTTTGTATATATATGAGGCCTGGGTTCAATTCCCTGACCAAGCACTCTAAGGGTAACCTAGGGGGCACAGAACATGGAGTAGTCCCTGAGCCTTGCTAGCTGTAACTCAAAACCCAAAAATAATTAATGAAAAGAAATTAGTTTTAAAGGTAGAATACTATTCTTTGCAGCCCTCAGTACAATAGCTAAGACTTGGAATCAACCTAGATGTCCAACAACAGACAAGTGGATCATGAAGATGTGGTGTATAACACACACACACACACACACACACACACACACACAATGGTATACTACATAGCTGTAAGGAATGATACAACCATGCAGTTTGCAGCAACAAACCGAAAGATTTGGAACTGAAAGATATTATGTTAAATGAAGTAAGCCAGAAGAAGGAGAATAAATACATAATGGTATCACTTATATGTGGTATTTAGAATAATTTAGAAACACAGTGGTCTAAGTGGTAGTTGTCTCGAATACCATTGATTCCAACGTATAGCAAGGAGAAGGAAAGAAACTGAGTGGAGGAGAAGAAACACAAATATTAAAGGATAGGGCCAGGGGCCCAAAGGCAAAAAAATGAAATAAAGAGGCCCAAACTTTAACAGTCTAAACTCAAATGGGCCTATTATATTAGCAATCTGGGGGAGGGATAGTTAGGGGGTGGTATGGGATGCACATGAGAAACATTGATGGAGGGAAGTTAACTTTGGTGGTGGATTGGCCCTGATTCATTATATGTCTGAAACCTAACTATGAAGAACTTTGTAAATCAAAATGGTTCAATAAGATTACATACTTTTAAAAAAGCTAAAATATAGTATATCATTTATCAAAAGGCATATTGTCCCCTGCTTTTCTCAGTAATGTAGAGAAGGCAGAAGATGAATTTCTGCTATTCTGGTTATCTGTTTGTTTCACTAAAATGATTGGCTGCATGTAGATTTTAATCTCCATAGGCATATTATTTTTTACCTTTCATGATTTAAATTATTTTAAAGAATTTTTAGCTTTAAATTGACCAATTTAAATTTGTTAACATTTAATGTTTTATTGGGTGGGGAGGAGAGAAGTTTCTTATTATACTCAGGAAGGCTTGATAGAAGAAAGTAGCATTTCCTTTCCTTTTTCCCTGCTTCCCATTCTACAAATGAAAAATGAAAAAAAAAAAAAAGTCAGAAAAATAAAAAAAAAAAGTCGGAATTGGGTCCTGGATGGTTCCATCTGTTCTGGGGTCATGAAATTCTGGTTGTCTCAAGAGTTCTAAATTACACTCTTTTAGTTGGTTTTCAAATCTGAGGCCAAAACCCCAAAATGCATAATACCACTGAGCAAGAAATTGCAGGTGAATTTTTTTTCTAATCTAATAAAATCATGAAGAGTAAGTACTAAAATTCTTAAAACAATAAGCTAAAAGTGAAGAATATCTTTAAAAAAAATAGCAGGCATTGTGTAGAGGAGTAAAAGTTAGAGAAAAGTACATTTGAAAGGGGCTTAAGATAAACCAGTGATTGAAATTTATAGACTACATTAACTAGGTCTTAACATGACACAATATACAATATTCAAAAATCAAGCAATGCACACTTTGAGCAAAAGTTCTCTCACTGTAATTACAGCCCTCTCAGTAGGTTAAACTCTCTTATTTCTCAGCATTTGTTATTTTGAGGTTTGGGTTTTGGGATTTGTTTAGGCAAGCCCTTAAACCCTAAAATTGTCCATGGTGAATGAGTTCAGTGCACATAACATAGTGATCCACTTTGTGCATTCATTCTTTTAAAAAAAAAACTTGACAATAGTTTAACCAACCTCCAGTTTGAATTTGTCCATGGACTGGTGCCACTCGAAACCCCAGAAATAAACAGGTTAAAACTACTGGTTTGAGAAATATTGCAGAACAGTCAGCCATTAGGCAGACTGACCCAGCTTGTTTCTCATCTCTAGATACTACAAAAATGCAGTATGGTGGGTACACTGCAGTGTTATGCAGTAGGTACCAGCAGGGGTGCGGGGGAGAGAGCATTGAAATCTTGCAGAACGTGGTAAGTGAAGTATTGCTAGAATATGAGATTCTTAAACCTTATGGATCTATTCAGAAAGAAGGATGGTGAAAATATGGGACATCTACCGTATTTGCTGACGTATAAGACGACCCTTCAACCCACGAAAAACTTCCTAAAAGTGGGGAGTCATATTATATGCTGGTATACGGCATGCTAAAACTTGTTCCAACTTCAGGGACAAGTGATCCGCATCCCTCTTCCTTTAGGAAGTAACTTACTTTTAAGACTTTTAGGAAGTTTATCACGGGTTGAAGGGTCGTCTTATACGCCGGCAAATACGGTACCTTATTATTTAGTGGTATTATATTTGCTGATATTAGGGGGAATATATTGTACTCTAAAACTGATGCTGAAAGTGATTCCTTTCAAGTTTATTTGTTCCTGATAATGTTACCACATCCAATTTGTCGCTTAGTTAAGTGTATTATGTATTCTCTTTAATTTCCAGGACACTGTAATTTATGATCGACTCGCAGAGACTTCAAAGTACAAAGAAATTACTCTCAAACACTTAGAGCAGTTTGCTACTGAAGGTAGGTGTATTGTGGTAATAAAATATAGTTTAAAAATGATTTTTTATTTATTTTAAGACTTCTATTACCCTCAAACAGAGCAGTTTGCTACCGAAGGTGGGTGTATTATAGAAATAGAAAATGGTCAAAAATCAAGAAAAAAATTGTTTTTGCTTTAAGATTCCTAAAGTAAGTTAATAATTAATATTGATCATGTTATTATCTCCATTAATGTATCTCATCATGCCATAACAATATGTGAATTATATATTATTAATATGGATAAATATGTGACTTGTTACAGATCTTATTTTACTTCATACATAGCATTTATTTACATGTCCTTTTACTATCAAAGAAATGACCGAGTAACATTTTCTAGCTAAAAAAGTACATTTTAACTTAAGGATACGTGTGACTTTCTTATAAGCATACTTACTGGACTATTATTTAGGATAAATATATTTCAATATGCACTGGGAAACCCCAAAATTCATGACTCTAATTTCCATTTCACTGTAGAGTTATAGAACAGTACCTCCAAATTGCCTTTGAAAAATATTTTTCTTTTTCTTTTCCTGAAACAATGACTACCAAAATTTTAAGAAACGTTACTCCCATATTTTAGTGGCAATAGAATTAGTAACTCTGTCCCCTTTTTGGAGTGGAATTCACTTAGTTTAAATGCTTTGTATTTGTTCTAGAAGCAGTTCAGAGATAAAGAAATAAGAACAAATGAACTGAATATTCTAATCTGAATAGTGAAAGAAACAAATCTACAGCAATATTAAAATAGTTCTTGCTAGTGGAGGATAGGCAAGTGGTAGAGCATAGAGCTTGCTTATGTAAGGCCCCAGTTCAGTCCCCAGGACCATACAGCTCCCAATCACTGTTAAATGTGGCACTGGTGATTATGTGGAACACTGACAACCAAGCAGTCCCAGCTCTGTTGAGTCTGACCACTATAAAAATGAAACAGACTAAAATAATTATTCCATTTACTTTCCAATATAAGGCCTTTTCTTGTGTCCCTACCACAGGTCAGTCGCTGTGTCAGTTCAAATGCATGGGAACTGTTCTGAGTCCTGTTTCTGCACTACTGAATTGTACAGTGAGACCAATGTATAGACTAAGGGAGATGGTCTTGAGTCCAAAGCAGGAAGAAGGCGTATTAAATACTGGGCTTCAGAACTTCAAGGGTGTACAGAGATTTTTGAATGATATTTTTCCCCGAGCATTTTGGGGCTGGGAGGGAGTTGATTTGGTGGTATCTCACCTGACAATGCTCAGGACTAACTTCTAGCTTTACTTGGGTGCTTGAAATCACTCCTGCTAGTGCTCAAGGGACCAGGTGTATATTGGGCATCACACTGGGGTTGGCCACATGCAAGGCAATTGCATAAACCTCTGTTCTATATGTCTGGCCTAGAATTTCTAGTCTTTATACTAAATTTACTAATTTTAAAGTAGCCATTATTGTTTCTCCATGTCCTAAGTTTGCATTTTTAACATTGTTTCCAGTAGCCTGAAGCCTGACCTCTGATCAGATCCCTTCCTCCCTACTCCCCCCACCCCCGTCAAGCTGAGAAAGATCATGTTTTTAGGAAAACATTAGGCTTTAAAATAGATATACATATATATAAATATATATTATTATATTATATATAATATATTATATTATATTATAATTCTATATTATATATATTATATATATTAAACTGTACAGCCAAGGGAGTTTCCGGGCATGTTGGAAGTGTATAAGGAGATTATATATATATATATATATATAAATAATTATATATATTATAATTATAATATATAATATATATAATATATATGTTGGAAGTGTATAAGGAGATTATATATAATTATTTATATATTATAATATATAATTATTATATATATTATATATTATATACATATAATATATAATATAATATATATTATATTATATTATATTATATTATATTATATTATATTATATTATATTATATTATATTATATTATATTATATTATATTATATTATATTATATTATTATTTCCGGGCATGTTGGAAGTGTATAAGGAGATTATATATATATAATTATATATATTATAATTATAATATATAATATATATGATATATATGTTGGAAGTGTATAAGGAGATTATATATAATTATTTATATATATTATATATATAATCTCCTTATACACTTCCAACATGCCCGGAAACTCCCTTGACTGTACAGTTTAAGTTTCTTGAGGTCCAACTTTGGTTGCTGAGCAGGTTTGACTTACTCAGCATGCAAGACTGCTTGGTTCTCTTTTGAGTTGTGATGCAATGGGGAGGCATTTTCATTCTCTCTGACTGGCCCAAGGAGGTAGTATAGGGGTAAGGCACTTGCCTGATAAGTGGCTGTCCCTAGTTTGATCCCTGGCACCCTGTATAATCCTCCAATTACCACCAGGAGTGATCCCTGAGCACAGAGTTAGGATTACGTTCCAAGCACCACTAGGTATGCCACCCCAGCAGAGAGGGGTCTGGTTTACCTCCTATGGGCCCAGAAGTAGAGCTCATGGAGCTGTAGCTTATGCTTCATGTACAACAGACCAGGGTTGCAATCCTAAGAACCACCTGGATCCCTAATCATCACCAGGTGTGACCCTAAAACCAAAATGAAATAAGATAAGTATATTCTTCCCAACTTAAAAGTTGCTTCTTTGCAGATAAAATGTTTATTTTTAAATTGAAAAAAAAGAAGAAATAAATACTGATATTCCTAAACATATTTTAATGGACTTGAACTCTTCCTCACCCTTTCTTTCTGGCTTGAAGCTGAATCATACTTCTGTACCAGGAGCTCCCCAGGGTGCTTTTCCAGCCAAATTTCCAAAGGAGAGAAACATGTGCTAATATGGCCCCAAGGATTCAAGATCTACTGTCAGGGAACAGGCAGTCCATAACCCTCCTCCATTCTCATCCCATAGAGTTCGGTCTTGGCCTCCCAGTGCCTTTGCTTTCACTTGTTTCCTCATCCACATTTTATTGGACTTGAGTTCCCTTGCACCCAGAGGCCTAGAAAGCTGGGCTTATCTTCTAGCATTTGTCTTAACTGACAAATGCTTTTGTCTCTTACTGGCCCTGTCCCATAGATATTTCTGCCATCACAGAAATTGCAGGCACCGTGCACTGGGCAAAGTCTGAACATCTCAATAACTCAAACATCTGCTTTCATTGCTTTGCCAAGAGGCTTCTTTGGAAGACTCACTTTGTTATTGTTTTTTATTTGTTTGTTTTTGGGGGTGGGGATGTCATTATCCCTTGAAGCTGGTTAGACTCTTTATAGCACAAACTAGAGAGGGGTAGTGAACAGTGATCCATACACATCAACTTAGAGCAGATGATTCTATCAGTGAACCCCTCTAGGAGCCTTTCTTCCCTTTTTCATAACTCTTCATCATCATAAGCTCTCAATGAAGTGAGCCTTTGTGCCCAGGACTGGAGTTAAAGGAAGTATGAACCCCAGGTTCCTGCACACTAGAAGCTCTATAAGCTTTTTGTTCATAGAGACCCACTGAAAACACTATGAAGTGTGATCATTCGCACAAGAGACATTTGAAAATTTCTGTCTTGGGGATCAGAATGAGAGGGGTGTACTTCAGAGAGGACATTTTCAGAGCTGAGTTTTAAGAGTAGATGCAAGGCAGACAGGGAATGGAGTGGGTGTGGTGCAGGGAGATGAAGACAGCATGACCAGCAGGTACTGAGTAGTAGGCCAGAAGTGAGAGTAGAGGTGGAAAGAGAGTGAGGTACATGGCAAATTAGCTCAGCTTTAGATTTGGTACTTTTTTTTTTTTTGGCGGGGGAACACACTCGATAAAGCTCAGGGCTTACTCCTGACTATGTGCTCAGAAATTGCTCCTGGCTTGAGGACCATATGACACCAGGGATCCAACGCAGGTCCATTCTAGGTCAGCTGCGTGCAAGACAATGCCCTACTGCTGTGCTATGACTTCAGCCACTGGAGCTAGTACATCTTGATGACAGTTGGGAGATTTCAGATATCAGAATAATCTGGTGAGATTCAGAATTAAGAAAATTCCCTATAATCCTGGAGAATGGATTGTAGCAACTGGAAATCTGATACAGGGCAGGAGCCAAGATGAGACAATGAGGAATATTACTACACAGTTGGAAGGGACAAAGGTCTGTAATGGGGAGGATCTGGCACTTTAATGGAGGGGGAGATATAGTAACTTTGTATCCCCAAAGCACAAACATTAACTTTGTTGTAACCATGGTACCTCAGTTGCAATGAAATATAGGTTTAAAATTTTTAAAATGGTTTCTTCTTCTTCACACACATTATTGTGCTCAGCAGAGATCAAACCCACTAGTGTTGTGGTGCTTGCACACACTTTGGGTTGCAGTCCTGCTTAGGGTTGCATGCGCAGTTTCATTTGTTGCACACGTAGGTGTGATGCATTGAGGGACTGCACTCTTTATTGCCGCAGTATCCACACATGGTATATGAGATGAGGAATCCCAAATGGACAGGAGTTCCATCAAGTTAGCACTTGCCATGACGATTGAGGAAGAACGGAAGATGGAACTTGCTGCCTTGTACCTGAATGACAGATGCTCAACCACTGAGCTCTCCCCAGACCCCTAAAGTATGTTTTTTGTAGAAAATTGGGCCTCCTCAGGAGTACTCAGGAAACCTGGAAGGTCCTGCCAAAAATTCATCATTAATATACCTGGAGGGCGTGACCTGACTTAATAGTACTGGTGAAGTGGCCCACAACAGACCTTGCAGTGCTGAAGTCCCAACCCAGGAGAGCTGCATTTCAGGCATAAGCATTGACTCCTGTCATCTCTCTCCAAACCCAAACAGACATTATACAATAAGGATTTAAAAAAATAATTTCTTTATAAAAGCACTGTGGTTACAGAAATGTTCATAGTTGGGTTTCAGTCATTGAATATATATCACCATTCACCAGAGCAACTTTCCTGCCTGGTACCAATATCCTCCATATCCATCCCCCTTGCCTCCTGCCTATCTCCAGGACAGGCATTCTGCTTCTCTCTCTGTCATTGTCATGGTAGTTGTCACTCTTGAGGCAAGCTCCCGGCCCTCATGTCCATTTTCTCTGGATATTTTTACCAAACTGCTTTTATTTTTCTTATATCCCACAGATGAGTGTAGCTATTCTATGTCTATCCTTCCTCTGACTCATTTCACTCAGCATAATAATCTCCATGTCCATCCATGTATAGGCAAATTCCATCAAAAACTAGCCTAAGGTTTTAGGTGTTGAATTTGACTTCAGCTTACTGGGGCTTTAGCGTGTTTTCAAAATAAGATTTTTGACAAATACATATTGAAATGTCAAACCCCTGGCTACGTTTTGCTCGGTGTTGGGAACTAAGTTTGCCACATTTTTCAGGGCTCCGCACACTCTGCTTTGCTGTGGCTGAGATTTCGGAGAGCGACTTCCAGGAATGGCGAGAAGTTTACCAACGAGCCTCCACTGCGCTGCAAAACCGGCTGCTCAAGCTCGAAGAGAGCTATGAATTAATCGAAAAGGTAGGTAGACATGGACTGGGGCTCCAGAAAACTCTCATTGTCTCCTCAAAGAGCCAATAGAATAAAAAATTCACTGTCTGGATACATACACCACCCACAGTGGAGCATCCTCCAGGCTCAACCTTGACAAGTTTTCACACCTGTTCATTTGCCAGGAAGTCTCTGATGTTGATGAGCTATCTTCACTCTTTCCAGTAGTAAATCAGGGCAAGCTAGTTGTTTAGCTTGTGGTTTTCATTACTTGTGTACCACTAGCACTCAACATACTCTCCCCCTGAAAAGCTTAAACTAAACTTTAGACTTTTAAGCTAAAATCTACTTTTTAAGTATCATATAATGTAACTAACTGTTCTTCATAGGTTATAATTACTTCTGGAGGTATGAATACTTATGACTATTGCATAACTCCATTATATTTTATATATCTTATACATATATATTATATGTATACACAGGATATATATATATATATATATATATATATATATATATATATATATATATATATCTCTCCAAGGCTGAGCTGGAGTGATAACTCAGAGGTAGGGCCTTTCACTCGGCTGATCCATGATGGACCTCGGTTTGATCCCCGGCATCCCATATGGTCCTAGCCTCAAGAACTGAGTAGTACCTGAACACTGCTGGGTGTAGCCCAAAGCTAAAAGAAATAGCATTTCATATCCTCTTTAAGCTCAAAATCAGTCAATTGTATTGCTTTAAAATCTTTTGTATTTCTTACTGTTTTTATTTAAAACAGTAAATTTAAATAACAACAATAACAAACTAATCTGTTTTGGGATGAGTCTTTTTATCCTCCCTCTTTGCTATAAAGCCTGAAGTATAGCCTTCTTATGTCAATGAGAGGATTAATATATGTGACAATTAAAGCATTTGAAAATGGATTCGAAACATTGAATTTTGTTTCTGCTGATAAGGAAATGAATTTTTAATACACCCAGCATTTTACTCTAAAAATCTTAGCAGTTATAGAATTTGTGTGCATGTGATATGTGTGTGCATGTGATATGTGTGTGTATGTGTGTGTGTTTGATTTGGGGTGTGTGCTGTGTACCAGGGATTGAATCTATGACCTCACTCATGCAAGGCTTCTTTACTTCCCTGGAGCCACATCTTCAGCCTTTCTATAGTTCCCTTCATTTGTGTTTTTAGTATCCTGTTTGAATTTGGCATTAGTATTAGTATTATGCAAATATTAAAGGAAGTCATTCAGTATTCCTTGTCAAAGGTATATTAGTATCCACAACTTTTTGGTTTCTCCTTCACACTAAAAAAAAAAAAGAATAAATGTAATACCTATTTGGTGCGTGTTTTTATTTTTTTATAATTACCATGACAAATTAGCACTTCCAACTTTTAATTGAAATAATTCAACGATTTTCCAGCAGATGGCGATCACGAGTCATAGTAAAATTTAGGTTGCTGAGCCCACAGCTACTGTTGGGTTGTGCTTTTTCCTTTGCAAATACTGGAAGTTCCTTTCTAACCATGTCTTATCTAAAATCGTAAAATAAGTAAAATACATAAGATTATAGATAGGTAAATTAAATGAAAAATAGTCATTTTAACTCAGATCTTTCTTCTTTTTTTTTACAAACCATGCTATGAGGCTGGTATCAGCTTGGTGCTTGGAACTTACTCCTGACAGTGCTCAGGGAACCATGTGGTGCCAGAGATTGAGCCTCGTCCTCCTGTTTTCACAATATGTGCTGCAGTTTTGAATCTATCTCTCCAAATTTTATTGTAAAATATCTAGGACTCAGAAAGGCAAAAGATTAATTCCTTTGCTCAGTCAGCTCATTCAAAATACGGGATAGTTTTCTAGATCCATCTGAAAAACTTATATGTGTGTTCACTTTTCTTTTTT
>PVKC010016802.1:0-20571 GCA_004027635.1 Crocidura indochinensis
ATCTCACTGGCCAGAGCTTCAATCACATGTCAACAACTAACTTCACAAAAGGCTGGGAAATGTATTTATAATGATGGGTGGCCATATATCCAGTTCAACAACAATGGAAAAGGGGCAGGGGATGAACAGATGTAGGGGGAAAAGCAGGGAATGTTATTTGATTTGGTTCAACTTATTTTTTTGCATGTATTTGTTTTGGAGCCATATCCAGTGTCCAGGGACCATGTGTTGCTATAGATGTAACTTGGAGCTTTCTGAATGCAACATTTGCATATTGAGCCATTTCTCTAGCCCCTCAAACTTAAAAAAATTTAGAATGTAAACAAGATTTTGGGCCCGGGAGATAACATGGAGGTAAGGCGTTTGCCTTTCATGCAGAAGGTCATCGGTTCGAATCCCGGTGCCCCATATGGTCCCCTGTGCCCGCCAGGAGCAATTTCTGAGCATGGAGCCAGGAGTAACCCCTGAGCACTGCCGGGTGTGACCCAAAAACCAAAAAAAAAAAAAAAAAAAAAGAATGTAAACAAGATTTTATAAATGTCCCTAAGAAGATTTAACAGACCCTTATTTACTTAAAAAGAGGTAAACATCATACATGTCCCTTTTATTTCTGTATTTTATTTTTATTTGTTTTGGGATCATACCCATTTGTCCTCAGAGTTTACTCCTAGTTCTATACAGAGATTACTTTGGATGATGATCAGGAAAGCATTTGTGGGGAGCCGGGAGGTGGCGCAGGAGGTAAGGTGCCTGCTGCTTTGCCTGCGCTAGACTAGGACTGACCACGGTTCGATTCCCCCGGTTCCCATATGGTCCCCGTGCCTGCCAGGAGCGACTTCTGAGCGCATAGCCAGGAGTAACCCCTGAGCGTCACTGGGTGTGGCCCAAAAACCAAAAAAAAAAAAAAAGGAAAGCATTTGTGGTACTAACAATCAAACTAGGGTCAGTCTCATGCAAGGCAAGAGTCTTAAATGGTTGTACTACATCTCTTTGATCCACATCTCTTCTTTTTTATTTAAGGTAAATCTCAGAAGGATTTTAAAAATCAATAATCCTATGTTGGCCCAGTTTATTACTTTGTGCACATGAATTTAATAACTGAACTTCCCCGATTGTCTTAATTACAAATGTCTTTTTATTTCAATTAGTCAGCATGACTATGGCTTTATTATATTGGTATGGTAGTCCACAGAAACCCATTACAAGCTCCTATTTCACAATTCTATTATTAATCAGAGCAATCCAATTTATGGAACAATAAAGGCAAATAAATTAAGTAAAATGGTGCTGACAAGAAGCACAATACCCTGAAGTCCAGCTGCAATGGCTGTCAATAAAGGGCACATAGAGTTAATATAGAAGCGAGACTGATTCAGCAGCAGCAGGTTTTAAATGATGCATGAGAAGTCACCAAGGCAAATCCCTTTCTCCATGGTTCCCTCAGGGTCAAGTACCATGTTTCAATTATAATTTCACCAAACTACTGTGGTGCAGCAAAGGTTTGAGATTAATAGCAGTACAATAGGGTTCTCTGTGGAACAAAATCAGAAAATCTACTTCAGAGGTTTTATTGAAATATACCCACAGACATTCAGCTGCAAAACACATTAAAGATTCCAAGATGATGGAAACATTTCTGATCTGTATTCCCTAAAGTCGTTACTTTTGCAGAAAATAAGTTTATTATTTATGGTAGAAAATAAGATTTCTCAGTGCAGCCAAGGAAGTTTCTTGCAATTACACCAGGAAGGCACTATTGTACAGTCCATTATGGAAATCATATTTACATGAATATGAAAGGCTATTGTTTTGTTGAGATGCATGTTTCTAGAATATGCTCATGATGTGCTTTCAAGGAGATACTAAGTAGCTTTGTTGTTGTTTTTTGCTTTTTTCATTTCCAAGAGGTCTATTTCTTGGGAAAGGATTCTCTGTAAAAAGACATTACTTGACAGATTAACATGAATTTATTTGTTTTTGAATTTTAAAATAGGGGCCATACCAAATGTGCTTGGGGGTCACCATGGCCAAACTAAGGAGTGATAAGGTTGGGTCCATGTAGTTTTGAAGACGTAAATGGGTCTCAAATATGCTAGGCAAGTGTTCTGCCCTCTGGGCCAATTCCTAGTCCACTGCTAGTTTGGAAAGAACACTTCATAAGGGCTTGTCATGGTGAGAACAGTCATGGTGTTGCTTTACGGGGCATACATGATGGGGAAGTCTTGTCCATATAATTATCAGCAATAGAACTTTTGATTTTCATCATGAAATTTTTATGGAATGGTACTTTTACCCGTAATTATCCTAAAAAGGTAAGGGCAATTTGAAATCTAACTTCTATATTAGGATGTTACTTAACTAATTCTACTTATTGTGATTCCTAGTTCCTCTAATTCCTCTTCTAAGTAGAGGAGAGAGGACCTTTTCTAAAAGAGGAGGATTCCAAAAGCAGATGATCAATTATTAGTATGGAACTTCCGCAATCTTTGGAGTTTTATCTTCCTAATCTGCAAGCATACAGGAAGTGGCCATTTCCCTTGCCTACCTCTGAGGCTTAACAAGTTACAATCTTGCATCTAACTGGTAGACAAATAACAATAAACCACACGGACTCTTTCAGAGCTTGGGTTTCAAAGATTGGCAATATCTTTGAATAACATGAAGATTATTTTGACTTCAAGTCTATAATTTGGATCCTCATTAGTAGAACTTCTATTTTGGTCCCATCTAAACGTTCTTTCTGAACTTGGAGAGATATAATCATGTCTTGCAAACTCCTAAACCTCATATAGCCTTCATTGCATTAGCTTGCATTTGACCTTAATTTGTCCCTCTATCTGATTTCTCCTTGATTGTAATTTATGTAGATAATAGTTTCACCTCACCAATATCTCTGTTTTTAATCTATGTTGAAAATTCAATGGGTGTTAACAAATGAACATGGGTATATAAAGTATTTCCAAATATTGAGTTAACACAAGAATGCAATTTAGCAATGCCAATGCTAAATGTGATAAGAAAATGTGAAAAAATTAATTCGTTTCTGATAAAAGGTTTAAAAGTAAATCCTTTCCAACATTTAGTTGAGCTATCAAGTTTAATACGAGGAGTGTCTTCTCCCTATTGTCACCCCCAGCAAAACAACATTGTTCATTCAAGTCTTAGACCATCTTCTCTCTCTTGCCCTCTTTTTTTCCAACACAGTTACTCAGTTAAAAAGTTCAAGATTTATTTCAATCATTCACGTCTACTAAAAATAAAATGTCCAGTGGGTGGTGAAACCTATCATTAATTACACAATCGTCTTATTTATTTGCTCTCTTCTTTCCTGTTTCATCTTTGGTCTTAGCTAGGATTACCATCTGTAGTGACAGAACTTGTTTTGGCAAAAAGAAATCAATAAAGAGTCTATCTTTCTTTCTTTATGTGCAATAACATATCAGGTAAAAAGTTTGCCTTGAATGTGGCCAACCCAGTTTTGATCCCTGACCTCCCATATGTTCCTCCCTGGACCTGACAAAAGTGATTTCTGAGCACAAAGCCAGGAGTAAACCCTGAACACCGCTGGGTATGAACCCCAAACCAAAATAAACAAATCCAAAACAAAACACAAAAAAGAGTATACCTGGTTCCTTCTACTCCATCTATGAGTGTTTCTATTTCTTGTGCTATAATTTAAATATTATATATATAATATATATTATTCTGGAGAGATAGTACAGGGATTAAATTCCATGCTTAACTTGTGGCTAAGAGTGGATATATCTGGTACAACATGATCCCCTGAGTGCCTCTGGGTAACCCTGGAAGACCACAAACATTGCTGGAGTGGCCTGAGTGATCTTTGGAACTACATTGTGAGAGAAATACTAAATTTTGGGGCACTGGCATTCAACCAATAGCTTTGTTTACAGAGAATCATCTGTAGGGCTCATGGGATTCCTGAGCACCACTTAGGCGGTCCAAAATATGCAAAAAATAAATAAATAAATAAAACATTGCCAACGTACATTAGTATAACAGCAAGTGTGCAACATAATGAAAAACAAAAAATTACAACTGAAAGATATGTTTTAATGCCCCAAAGTTCAATTACTTTAAATACTAGAACACTATTAAAGATACCAGCTGCTATTTTAAATGTCATAATAAATGACATACATTTAGTCACCAGTTAGGCATATTGAGCATGTGCTATATGCAATGATGAACAAGTTAGTCTGGGTTCCTGATTTTAAAAAGACTACTATTTAGCAGGAACAAGAAATTGCTTCATAAACCCTTAGACTATAAATAAAATGCTATATGAATGGAGAAGGAGTGGGTGGTAAGAAAACCCATCATAATAGCAGTTTATCTAGTCCAGATTATGAAAAGATACAGTGAAAGAAATAACTTTTAAACTTAAACCATAATTATGTTTTGAAAGTAAAAGAAAAGTCTTGCTGGGGGAGAAATTCCAGTTATGTACAGGATTGCTAAGAATAGAGTGTGACTTTGGGCATATACTCATCTTTTCACAAAATAATATAGAATTTAGGGGCCGGAGAGATGACACAGCAGTGTTTGCCTTGCAAGCAGCTGATCCAGGACATAAGGTGGTTGGTTCAAATACCGTTGTCCCATGTGGTCCACTGTGCCTGCCAGGAGCTATTTCTGAGCAGATAGCCAGGAGTAACCCCTGAGCACAGCTGGGTGTGGCCCAAAAACCAAAACCAATATATATATAATTTAAATAACAATCTGCAAATTTCTGTTTTTTTAATCTCTTAATCATTGAAAAAGTAACTATTAGTTTAGACCACTGTGATGCCATCTGACCAAAAAAAATTAACATGAGAAAAATGAAGAAATATTGTTGGGAGACTGTACAAAGATAAACTTGGTGAAGTTCTTTGAAATGAGGAGTTTGTAGCCTAGTTTTGCCCTACTTTTGTTTACTAACAGCGCAACTATGAAGTATATCTTGATTTTTCAGAGTTTAGTTTCTTAATCAATAAAATAGGAAAATAGCACAGTGTTGTGTGGATTGGATTGTGAGATACGATACTGTAGGCTAATTCCATAATTTCTACCTTCTGTGTGCGTGCATAATAGTGTTGATGTGTAATTAATTTGATAGGATAATGATAACATTTCATCTAGAAAGACTTTTTATGATAACGTGAATAAATCCCAACATAAACTACTCTAAGCAAAAGGAATATTAGAGAAGGATATTCAAATGTTTTACATACCCATTAGGCACTAAGAAAGGCAGAGGTTAGATAAAGAGATAGGACAGTAGGTAGTGCTAGACAGTACAGCTGGTAGAATGTATGCCTTATATCAATCTACATAAATTCAATCTCCAGAACCATAGATGGTCCATAAACACTTCTAGGAATAATCTCTGAGAACAGAGCCCTGAGTAAGCCCTGATCACACTCTGGGTGTGGCCCAAAATAGGTAGATAGAGAAGGAAAAGAAAAGGGAAGGAAGGAAAGAAGGAAAAGAAAGAAAAGAAGGAAGTAAAGATAAGAAAGAAGAAAAGATAAGAAAGAAGAAAAAGAAAGAAAGAAGGCTAGTTTTTAGGATAAATATAATTAGGGATTCAAGTGTATGTTAAATTTAAATTCTCTCTTATCCTTCCTTCTCATTCTCTTATTTCTCACATCCTTTTTCTTTCTCCTCTCATTTTTTCTCCTCACCTTGCCAAAATCAACCTTGTATTACGCTTACTTCTATAAAAAGAAAAAACTTGATGACAGCATTTCCCAAGCTTTACTTTCTTTTTTGTTTGTTTTTTTTTGTTTTTTTTTTTGGTTTTTGTGTCACAGCCAGGAGCACTCAGGGGTTACTCCTGGCTTTACACTCAGAAATCACTCCTGGCAGGCTCGGGGGACCATATGGGTTGCCGGGATTCGAATCACTGTCCTTCTGCATGCAAAGCAAACACCCTACCCTCCATGCTATCTCTCTGGCCCCAGCTTTACTTTTTATAACTTGAATCACCAGAGTGAGAAATTTCAACTTTTAGAATTCCAAGCTCAAGAATCTTAGAGAAGGGGAAGACCTCCAGTTGGCTAAATTATAGTCAGGTGTCTGTGTCTCCACAAACAAGCAATCAGCAGAGAACAGGTTGCTAGTACAGAAAACAAGTCCTACAGCAAATAGGGAGGCAGCAGGTCTGGTGTGGGAAATTCCCAGATGATTAGCTGAGTAGAAAAAAAAATCCCTTCATTGCTGACTATTTTTTTAAATGAAAACTATCTCTCCTAAATAATTTCCAAGATAAAAATAATTGAATAAACAAAACAAATTTGTGAAGAGTTGAAATTCTTGTTTTTAAGTGTTTTTTGGGGGGGACACCTGGCAATGCTCAGGAGTTCTTCTTGTGTCTGCATTAGGAGCCACTACTGGTTGGCTCAAGGGACCATGTGGGATGCTGAAGATTGAACTGGGACTAGCATGTGCAATGCAAGCACCCTACCTACTGTACCCAACCTGAGAAAAAAGTATCACCTGGGGAACAGAAAACATTGAACATGAATGCATTTGTTCTGCTCACCTAATTTTTCTCATGATTTCATAGTTCAATATCCAAGCCCAATTTCCTTAGACTTTAGTTTACTTCCTTGAAAGATGGAGAAAACTTCTCCATCATAACAGGGACTTAGCACTTTAAAAGCAACTTAAACATATTGCTTAAGCTTTGTTACTGAGTGTTTTATTGTGGCCCTAAGAATATCACAGAGCTGGATTAAAACTGGGAATTATGGTCAGACCCTGGAGACATTTGAAGTGTGTCTGCTCCTGCACTTAATGATTAGCAACACTCCCATGGGTGCCTTTCCTGTGATGATGACTAAAAAGGAGTAAGAAGGAAGCAGAGAAAGAGAAATAGGAAAAGAAGAGGAGGGCAGGAAAGTTAGAAAGGAAAAACAAAGGAGAGACAAAAAAAGTTAAACCACTTTGACATGAAGCTCTACTGTAACATTTTTTTGTCCTTTTAAAAGCTCCGTGCAAATATTTCAAAGTGATTTTTTGTTTGTTTGTTTGGGGGCCACACCCAGTGACGCTCAGGAGTTACTCCTGGCTATGCACTCAAAAAGAAGAGGAGGGCAGGAAAGTTAGAAAGGAAAAACAAAGGAGAGACAAAAAAGTTAAACCACTTTGACATGAAGCTCTACTGTAACATTTTTTTGTCCTTTTAAAAGCTCCGTGCAAATATTTCAAAGTGATTTTTTGTTTGTTTGTTTGGGGGCCACACCCAGTGACGCTCAGGAGTTACTCCTGGCTATGCACTCAAAAATTGCTCCAAGCTTGGGAGACCATATGGGATGCCGGGGGATTGAACCACAGTCTATCCTAGGATAGTGTGAGTGAGGCAGATGCATCATCTCTTGCGCCACTGCTCCAGCCCCTGCTCCCAAAGTGATTTTTAAAGGAAATTTCCACAAATACTTTCTGAAATATTCTGAATAGGACAAAATTGGTCCAAGGATTGTCAAAGTGTGAGTTTTGTGTTTTAGATGATCTTGTGGAATCTCCAGAGAAACCTCTTGATAATACTGGATCCTGGACAAAAAGTTATACTTTTTTTGATTCTCTTTTAACCTCTCTTAATAATGCTCAGGAAGCCTCATTTTGTACCACTATATGTTTGAACCATCTCCAAAGTCAATTTATCGACTGCCATAAAGAAAGCAGAGAGAGGGTACTGAAAGAAGAGACTATAAAGATAGGAATCTGGAGAGGTAACAAGTGTTTAAGACGCTTGTCTTGCTTATGCCTGTCCTGAATTCAAATTCTAGCATCACATATTGATTCACCAAGCACCAAGAGTGACTCCTGAATGCAGAGCCAACAGTAATCTCTGAGCACTATTGGGCATGAAGAAAGAAAAGAAGAAAGAAAGCAAGAAAAAATGAAAGAGAAGGGAAGAAAGATAGGAAGAGAAAGAAGAAAGAGAGAAAGGAAGAAGAAAGAGAAAGAAGGGAGAAAGAATGGAAGAAAAAAAGAAAGAAGGAAAAATAGTAAGAAAAAAGAAAGAACAAAAGGAAGAAGAAAAGAAAGGGAAGGAAAGAGTGGGAGACAGAGGGGAAGGAAAGAAGGAAGCAGAGCATGTAGAGGGTATTAAGAGTCTAAACAAAATTCAGTGACACTGGTATGTTTCATTTCATTAAATAACACAATAACATTCCATTTTAGTTTGAGTATCCTTTTTCCCTGAAAAGAAGATACATAAAGTTGTCTTGCAAGGCAGATACCTTACCTCTAGCGCCACCTCACTGGCCCCAAGTTGTCTTTTTAAAAGAATTTAAGACAGCAACTTTGAAGAAGGTGGTATTAGTTATAGAAAAAACAAGGGGGGGGGGTACTCTTTCAGCCACTGAGCATTCAAATTTGTGACTTGCATAGGGCAAAAAGTGACCCCATGTTCCTAGTCCATATAGGGGCAGGAATAAAAGGCAAATATTTTATAATACTGATTGAGGTGCCCAGAAAGTCCAGGGACCCACCAGCAATTCACGGCCAGCTAGATGGTCTAATGCAAAGAATGTAGGATGCAATGGGAGGCACTGAGGTGCTGGGGCCAGCAGGGCCACACCCAAAGGAGCTGGTGGGACCTTTGGCTTTACAAACCTCACAAACCATATGGTGTCAGGAAATGAACCCAGGTCAGCTACCAGCTCAACGGTAAATACTGAAAGTGGAAAAGAATGTCAATGAATTTTGAAACCTCTGCAAGAAATCCATGCAGTTTAAAGTGATAGTTTCTCTTTCCTTCAGTGTAACATTATTGGTAACAACAATTATTGTAATTTATAAGTATAGGTGATCATATACTTAAAATCTTAAGTATACAAAGATACTATGAAGACCATAATAGAAGAAAATTATATCAAGATTCTCATTTGACTAATAAGATACATAAAATCTTTTTTAAGAGTCTTAAAATCTTCACCTGATATTAGTTTTTTGGGAAATATCTTGGGAACTAGGCACCAATGGAACAGGTCCCTACATTTAATGCTGGGAAACTTCATGAGAAAACTAAAAAACCTGGAAGCTTCTAGTGGAAAAATAATGAGTGGTTTCTTTGCCAACTCCTAAAAATAAAAGCAAAAAATATTAATAATGGGCCCATTGTTATTTTTAAAATAAACTGAAATAAATATGGAAAGTAATATTCACCAATGACATTATCTAAAACCCCACACTGATCATTTATTTGAAAATAATGTCATTTAAAAATAAAAACAAAGATTCAGATAAATAGTACAAGAGTTAAGGTGTTTACTTTATATTTGGCTGACCTGAATTTGATCCCTGGCACCATAAGGTCCCCTGAGCATTGCTGGGAACAAATTCCCTATGCACAGAAATGGGACTAGCCACTAAGTACCACTGAATGTGGTCCATCATCCTCAAATAAAAATTAAACCACGTTACACCCAACAAGTAAATAATGAAACTAGCCGGGCGGTGGCGGTGGCGGTGGCGCTGGAGGTAAGTTGCCTGCATTGCCTGTGCTAGTCTAGGACGGACCGCGGTTCGATCCCTCGGTTTCCATTATGGTTCCCCAAGCCAGGAGCGACTTCTGAGCGCATAGCCAGGAGTAACCCCTGAGCGTCACTGGGTGTGGCCCCAAAACCAAAAAAAATTAAAAATAATAATAATAATAATGAAACTAGATCTGTACTATAGTTTTCTCTGAAACATCTGATCTATATGGTTGGATCCCCAGATTGTCCTCAGGAAGCCTTGGTGATTCAATATGAGAGCCCTAGATGTGCATTTCTGGTCCTGTAATCCTGAGGATTACCTTGGTCACCTAAATGGTGCTCAAGGTGACTCCAGGGCCACATCTGGCAGTGGTCAGGGAACCCTCCAACCCAGGACTTCATCCAGTGATGTTTAAAGGATCATGTGTTGCTGGGAACTGCACGGTATTGGCCATATAAACCTATATCCCTGCGCTATCTCTCTGTTCTTCAATCTCATTTGGTGAACCCTTCACATTCTAAAACTTTCTATTTTTTTAATTTCATTTCAGAGCTCTGTTCATTTGTTTCTGAGTTTTGTTGTATCTCTTTGATCAGCTTCACTATCCTTTCTCTTTTTCTTTATCTCTGTGTTTGGGTGGGGAGGTAGGGTGCTGGAAATCAAATGCAGGACCTCACAAAGTGCAAGGTGCTTCTGAGTCACAACCACAGCTCTTCTTGCATCTATTTGACCTGACTTTCTGTGTTTTATTCTGGATTCATTCGAAACAATTTTGCACTCTGAAAATATGAAGGAAAGCTATGATTATCCATGGCTTTGAGGCGGGATTCTAGTGAACTGTTTACTCCTTGTGGTGTGATATTCCTTTGAGTTCTGTGATTGCCATGTGTTATATTTTAGGAGTGCCCACATTACTACTTTAAACTTCCTGTCGTTAGTTTTACAAAGCAATCTGGGTCAGTGACTTTGCAAGTTGTACTGCTATTACTATCAATGGGAGGGTGCTGTATCTGATTAGATTCAATTTTACTTTATTTTAATTTTTTCTTTCGGTGCGGGGGGGACTTTGCCAGTTTCTGTAATGACAGGAATTTTGTATAAGTAGTTGCTATGGCAATATACCAATAGAGTGAAGGTAGGGGAAGAAGGTGATGCTACTGCTAATAAGAATGTTGGAGAAGGGGAACCTGGTTCTTGCTTCCCTGAGATATCCTCCTCCCTGGGGACTCAGGTGAGACTCAGCAGTGCTTCTGCTCTCATTGCACTCAGAAGGTCAGTGCTTGTCCAGATAGTTCAATGAGGAAGCATGCTGTGTGGGTTACTTTCTCTATTGTCTTCCTTAATGAGATTTGGTCTGTGTGGAACATCCCACACAGCTGCTCCCCCAAATGGACTTCACCTGGATCAAAGGTATATATGTGTAGGGATGTACTTCCCTCACCAGGACTCTTGAATAAGCTTATTAGATATCATGCTGACTGTTCTGGATCCAAAACAGTCTCCACTGACCTCTCCCCATTCAATCACTGTGCTATAAAAATGAATCCCCTTTGTTTCTCTTTATTGAAGTAGGGTTTTGTCTCTGAGGTGCAGGAATTGCCTGTTTCAGGCCTGAGATTCAAATTCTGGGTGCGCAGGTCCATATTGCTAATTAGTTATTCCTTTTGGGAGCAAAGCAAGTAAACTCCACTAGCTCTGAGTCTTCATTTTAATTGATCTTCTACTTGTTTTTGCTATAGTCTTTCAAAAAGTACTACTTTATAATCCTTATAAAGGATTTATTTTATAAGCAAGTGGTGGGAAATAACTATGAGACCTCAAATTAAAAAAAGCAATTAACAAGAAAGAGGTGGGATATTGTCATGCCTATATTTGATATCTCACACACACCTTATTTTGTAAATTTATTTTTAATTTAAACACCATGGCTACGAGGTTGTTCCTACTGAAATTTATTTTCACAGATAAAGTATACATTTTCTTACTGAAGCATTTCAATCTCCTACTGATCCAACACACATCTACCTCTCATCCTTCAGCCCCTGCCACCCACTTTTCTCTTTTTCTCACTTTCTCTCTCACATACACATGCACACAATGAAAAGCAATGGAAGAAAGACTTAATCATTTAAGACACCAAAGTAGAGGTGTTCGTAAATTTTTATCAGCTTAACTGCTTAGTCATATCCTGGCAAGGGCTGGATGGGGAATGTATAGAAGTGAGAGGAGAGACCTGGTGGCCACACTGCACAGAGATACAAATACATACATCTCTTGCCAAATAGAACAGATAAAGCAACATTAGAATCACACATACTAGTATATAGTATTCATATGGAAATAGAGTCCTGCTTCAAAATTTTGTAACTTGGCTGCAAATCTGAAACTTTTTTTTGTTTGTTTGTTTTAAATAAGTTAGCCTCCTGTCCCCTATATTCAATAAGAGGTGAGTCTCAATCTTTTTTTGTTTTTGGTCCACATCCAGACATGTTCAGGGCATACTCCTGGCTCTGCATTCAAGGATTAGTCCTGACAGGCTCAGAGGATCATATGGCATTCCAGGGATTAAACCTGGCCAAGTCAGCCACTTCCAACGCAAACAACCTACCTGCTGTTCCACTGCTTCAGCCCTGAGCTTCAGTTTTTTAAAATTGTCAACTGAGTCAAAGAAAAATTTTAGTGCCTGAGATAGTGAAAGAGAAAAGGCACTTTTCTTGCAAATACCTGACACAGGTTCAATCCCTAGTACCCCATAAGAGTCCCCTGAGCACCATCCTGAATGATCCTGGAGCACAGAGCTAGAAATAAACCCAGAGTACCACTGGGTGTGGTCCCCAAATTCTCCCAAAATATCTTAATGTTATGTGGACAAAAAAACAACAACAACACTACCTGCAAGTTGAATTAATTAATTTCCAATCAGCAAATTCTATCCTATAATAAGCTGTTAGAGATTAACATTTGTACTCAACATTTCATACTGGAATAAGTGAAAGGCAGCAAAATTCATACTGTCTTAAAGCATACATATATGTTAAAATAAGGAAGGGCAACTTCTATATTCTCATATCAGTTTTCTGACATGAGAAGACTAAGGTAAATGAAGTTGCAAAGCAGAAAAACTTAAGACATGTCCAGGAAGCAAAAATCTCCTTGAGATTTGGTTTGATGAGAGGAAAAAAAACAACTGATGTCGGCTGTATGTTACAGATAGAGTTTGGAGAGCAAATGAAATAAAGATGAACTTTGATAATTAAACTAAGAAATTTAATCAGCACTCTATAGACAAAGACACTGGTTTGTCAACAAAATTAATCCAATCCTTAAAAGTAAAGATACCGAACCAGTGAAAAGTTGCATGAAAAACAAGGTTGACAATTACCTCATAGTATAAAAAAATGTGAAGTAGAGGTCTTTTGTTTGTTTGTTTTTTGTTTTTTGGGCCACACCTGGTGGTGCTGAGGGGTTACTCCTGGCTGTCTGCTCAGAAATAGCTCCTGGCAGGCACGGGGTACCATATGATGGGACACCGGGATTTGAACCAACCACCTTTGGTCCTGGATCGACTACTTGCAAGGCAAACGCTGCTGTGCTATCTCTCCAAACCCGAAGTAGAGGTCTTGATCAAAATACTAAACCATAAATTCATACAAAATATGCAATACTAAATCTTTGCGACCTTATAGTGTCTTTGATACAAAGGCCAAAGCACAAAACATAAAAACAAAATAAAAGACTAAAAAAATTAAAACTTATTATTATTATTATCATTCTTCATGCAAGGGACACTACAAAGAAAGTTGGAAGATTAGCCACCATATGGGGAAAGATTTGCAGATAATATAAAAGTAACATCTATAGATATATGGAGAACTTCTATATTTAATATCTCAGTTAAAGTATAAACAAAGTGCCCTCTGCATGACTATGTTCATTGCAGCACTATTTACAATACCCAGAATCTGGAAACAACCCAGATGCCCAGCAACATATGAGAGACTAAAGAAACTGTGGTACATATACACAATGAAATACTAAGCAGCTGTTAGAAAAAATAAAGTCATGAAATTTTCCTATACATGGATGGACATGGAAATGATTATGCTGAGTGAAATAAGCCAGAGGCACAGAGATAGACACAGAACAGTCTCACTCATCTGTGGGATTTAAGAAAAATAAAAGACAATATGGTAATAATACCAATAGAGATGAGGGCCTAAAGGAACAGCTTACTATGAAGCTTACCACAAAGAGTGGTGAGTGCAGTTAGAGAAATAACTACACTAACATCTATCATGACAATTATATTGGGTGAGAGATATAGAATGCCTATCTCGAAGACAGACAAGGGGGTGATGGAGGAGGGAGATGGAGGACACTGGTAGCAGGAAGGTTCACTGGTGAAAGGGGAGATTTACATTTTATGACTGAAACCCAACTACAAACATGTTTATAACCATGGTGCTTAAATAAAGATATTATTAGAAAAAATAAAGTCTAGACAAAGGATTAAGATAGATATATCTCCAATGACAGTATATGAGTGACTAATACTCAGTGTTATTCATTGGGAAATGAGATGTAACTTCTCTACTAGAACAGCTAAAATAAATAGAGAAGGGCAATAGCAAGTGTTAGCAAAGATGTGGAGAAAGTGTAATCTTCACACATTACGGGTGTAAAATTTTTAATCGTGCAATACCATGGAAAGCAATAGTTAAACACAGAGTTGCAATAATTCAGAAAACATACTCTATCCTAGGTAACTCCCAAAAGATATGAACACATATAAACATATTAAAATATTAAAGAGTTATTTATAGCTGTGTTACTCATAATAGCTCAAACAGTGGGAAGAGCATAAAAGAATATCTCTGATGAAAGGACAAATAAAAATGCCAAATGAAAACAAAACCTTGGATTCTATTGCAGGATTAAGGTTGTCAAGGGGGCTGTCAGTGGAAGGGAAGGGTTCTATTGATACTACTAGAAAAATGTGAGCACTTTGGTGGTGAATATGGTGTGATAAGATTATACCCTAAATCATATAAGCATTTAGATTCTTGAAAACTATTGCTATCTCAATAAAAATGTAATATATAAGAAGAAAAGAGGGGGGTCAGAGTTGTGGCTCAATTCATAAGGCTTCTGACTTGCACATGCTAGCCTAGGACAGACCACAGTTCGATCCCCTAGCATCCCATATGGTCCCCCAAGTCAGGGACGATTTCTGAGCGTATAGCCAGGAATAAACCCTGAGCATCACTGGGTATGACCGAAAAACAAAAAGAAAAAGAAAGGAAGGAAGGAAGAAAGGAAGGAAGGAAAAGAAAGAAAAAGAAAGAATGGAAAATGAAAGGAAAAGAAAGAGACAAAGAAAGAAAGAAGAAAAGAAGGAAAGAAGGAAGAAAGAAAAAGAAAAAAGATAGGGAGAAAGAAAGAAATAGGGAGAGGGAGAGAGGGGGAATGAAGAAAGAAAGAAAATGCTTTATGTATATACCATTACATATGTGGCAATAAAAAAGAATGCTTATAGTGCTACAACATAGTAGAGACTTAAAGTCACTACAGGGCAGTCAGACAATAACACACACATATAATCTCAGGTATATAAATTGGACAAAATAAGTAGGCTAACATAAAGAGGAGATTGGTGATAAGAACAAAGTCTAGTGGGTTGAGAATTTAGACAGTAGCCGCTGAAAGGTAACATTCTGGGGAAAGATAAGCATGTTCTGGTGATGGCTGCCCAACTTTGTAAACATACTAAATGTTAAGGATCTAGTACATTTGAAATGAATAAACAACTTTAAAGCTTATTAGTATATGAAGCACATCTCATTAAGGCTATCTGAAAAATACAATCAGGCATTTTTGCATGTAAGAAAGTTTTCAGTATTAACAGACTATTTATTGCTGCTCTTTTAATTTCCTTCCTTTTGAAACTTTGCACTAAATCTTCATTTTGTCAGAAATAACCTTAAATTGGGTCATAGATTGTATCCCTTTATCTTTTGAGACAGTTTATTCCTATTTCTCAGACATACCAGCATGTTCCTGCCTCATATTACAAACACAGAAGAGTTACAAGTGCACCACAGACCAAAATAGAATCACTAAAACTATAAAATCTTTAGAAGAAAACTCCAGACTCATTCCTGTGACTCTGAATATTTTTTAACAGTGACACCAAAAACACCAACGAAGAAAAAGAAGATAAGAAAGTTAGACATTAAAATAAAAAATATATATAGTGTACCTCAAAAACACAAATAGTGTTTTCCTTCTTATGTGCAGGTCTTTGTCTGTCTGCCTCCTTTTCACTTTGATTTGATGCAAAAGAGAAGAACCTGAACTTCTTTAACTCACACAGCAATTTGTTATAACTACCACTCACAGTTTGGCTTCATAGCTCTTATATTTATACAGTATTCATATTTGCTTGCTTAAAGATTTACTGATGATTTTCCTTACTGAATGAATATGCAAGTCCCCAAGGGAAGAGGCTTTGACATAACTGTTTCTGGAATCCAGAGATCTTGGCCAAGCAAGTTTTAGGTTGTTTAACACACAAGAGTGCCTTTGTAGTGGGAAAGGGAGGAAAGGAGGAAGAACTTTGGCCTTAGTTCTCTTATTCTCTTGTAGAATTCTATAGTCACACCCCCTTAAAGGGAGCAAGAATTTTGTTGTTTTGTTTTGGGAACCACAACTGCATTACTAAACTGTTACTCCTGGTCTATACTCAGGATTTACTCCTGGTGGTATATGAGGTTCCATATGGGATGCAACGGATTGAACTCAAGTAGGTAACATGCAAAACAAATACCCTACACACTGTACTATTGCTCCAGCCCTCAGGGAGCAAAAATTTCTTAAGTGTTTTCCTCTGAAAACTTTTTTCCAAGTTTCTGCGACACCTCTTCACCAGCAGGTCTTGTCCTGACCTGGCAGGATGAAAATTATGTTTCAGTACAGCTAGAGTCTTAGGCAAGATCAGTAAGAGGAAAGGGAAAGAGGCAAATGACAGAGGCGAGCAAGCACTTTCTAATAAAAGGGAATCCCAAACTCAAGATGTCAGGATGCCATGTAGTGTTATGACTTTAGATTGAATAGTTCCTGGTACTTGCAATCTTTCGATAGGAATCTTTCGTTTTATTTGTTTTGTTTTCATTTGGGGCCACAGCTCAGGGAACACCAGGGATCACTTCTGGCAGAGCTCAGGAACAACACAAGATCTCAGGAATTGAACTTAGGCTCAAAGCAGTATGATGTCATGATTCTTCTTTCACTGACTTCAGCTCTAGTTTAGTGATCCCCTTGTCAAAAAATATGATCATGCAGGGAACATAACTTACTGTGAAATGCTTCTTCAAATGCTGCCTTTGAGAAGCAGTCTAAAGAGAGAGACGGGGTGACGAGGGATAAGAATGGGAGAGAGAAAAAGACATACAGAGATATGGAGGAAAGGAGATTTAGGTGGGAAGCGGAAAAGGGAAGAAAGGAGAAGTGGGATAATTTCTCGAAATCTAATAATCTGTTGACTAATATGAAAATCAAGAGAGGGTAAATAACACTTACTTGGAATGAAAGAAACTTGAGAAGGTAGCCTGTCTTCACATTTTCATTATAAAATATAATGATTTTCACCAATTTTCTTTTAATAAGCTTTTTTTTCTCTCCGACCCCAACTTTTTTCAATTTTTTTTATATTGTTGTAATAAGCATTGTAATATAAATTATTTTATGCCTGCTAAAAGGTCAGGCTTGGGAGTGGGTGGGAAATTGGGGACAATGTTGAAGGGAAGGTCATACTGGTGGTGTGTTAGTGTTGGAACATTAAATGCTTGAAATAGTTGTATTATGGACAACATTATAAACCATGGTGTTTAAATAAAGTTAGGAAAAATACAAAGAAAAAAATAGAAATAAAGGAAGAAAAGTCATTCAATTTATAGTTGCTTTTGAATCTAAAAAAGTGCGAGTAAGCAGCACAGTTAGTAAGAAAATGGTCTGAAGTCATCACAATTGACCTGTTATCACATAAAGCATTTCTTCCTGTAATTCACTGATACAGAAGCTTCAACCCAGAGTCTCAAAAGATGAAAACAAACTCAGATACAAGGAAGCAACTCCTGTCATTGTAACACTGACACAGGGCAAGAATAATTAAAGACCATACTTAAGAGACCACCAAACATTTAGGACCATCATTCAGGAAATGTATTTAATGCTCAAACAAGAGAAGATCAGAGATCATAAAAGAACCTATACATAAATGTCCCCTCTTGTCAGTCCAATTGCCACAAATTCCACTATATTCTGCCAAGTATAAGTATGGTATCGGCTTATCATAGGCTCTGGACTTTGCTTGGCAATTACATCCCGCCCTGACAGGAAGCAGAACCTGGCAATTAAGACTCCCTCAGTCTCTGATTTCTACAACTTTCCTCTTTGGGAAGGTGGTAGAGCACGTGGCATGACCACAAGGAGACATGAGCGTTTGCAAGACCTGCATTTGAATTTTGTGAACCCAGCACCTGGTGGTTTGTCAGGTGATAAAATTTGTCTATAGAATATGGAGTATCAGATCATTCCTGGTGCTCAACAGTTCCCTTTGTTTTATTTTATTTTATGTAGGGGGTTGGAGCTACATGCGACTGTGCTCAGGGCTTATTCCTGTCTCTATTTCAGAGATCATTCCTGGCAAAAATCAGGACCACATGGGATATAGGAAATTTAATATAGGTTGGCTACATATGAGACAAGTATCTGCTGTACAAACTCTCCTGCTTCTAATCTTTCCCTTTATATCATTTTAGAGATTATCTAGCAGAAAGTGGGTTTACACAGCCCAGAGGGCAAATGAAAATAAATAAATGTCCATCAGTGGTTAAAGTTTGACATTAGAATCAAAATAGACCTATGTTATTTCCTTAAGGTTTAACTAATGTCATTTTATATATCCCCTTTTAACTTATATAACATTGAATTATAAAAGAGCCCTATATTTTAGAAATCCTTTAGTCAAGAACGCAGATGCCCTAACACTTAAGATTTACATGAGGATGGTCTCAAGCCTTTGCCAAAAGAGGAAATTACAAACTTGACCAGCACTAGATTACAAACTGTGAGTATCAGATTGGGGGTGGGGGTGGTAGGTGGACTCAGGGGCAAACTGCGGCAGGGACATGGACACTTGGGTGGTGGTAACTATGTATGCCAGGACCATAATTGTTAACACTGTTGTAAACACATAAAACATATAACCTGTAAAGAATTTTTTTGTTGTTTTGGGCCACACTCAGTGATGCTCAGGGGTTACTCCTGGCTATATGCTCAGAAATCGCTCCTGGCTCAGGGGACCATATGGGATGCCAGGGATAGAACCCGGGTCCATCCATCCCGGGTTGACAGTGTTCAAGGCAAACATCCTACCACTGTGCTATCACTCCAGTCCCTGGTTTTAAAAATATTAGAGACTGACATTTCCAGCACAGATTTCAGGGAGTTTTTTTGGTCTTTTTCTTTTTAAGTTTTTGGGTCACACCCGGTGATGCTCAGGAGTTACTTCTGGCTATGTGCTCAGAAATTGCTTCTGACTTGGGGGACCATATGGGACACAGGGGGATCTAACTGCAGTTGGTCCTAAGTTAGCATGTGCAAAGCAAATGCCCTACTGCTGTGCCACCACTCTGGCCCAGCTGTAAAGCATTTGGAATATAAGTATCATTTTTATTTCATGAGGAAATTTTTAAATAAAAAACTAAATACATTGATTTCTGTGCATACATAATCAATAGACTATTCCTACATAAAAGAGAGGCAATGGGGTCTGTCTATACTTTTCTGAAGGAAAATTCTGGTGTTTCTGCTAGTATGTGATAGGGAATCTGTCCAATCAATTGGCCTCTAAGAAAAACATAAACTTATGATGTGAAGATATGATATCACACTGTCCCAGGGAAGATAATAAGATATTATTTTTCCCCTAGAAGATTTTTGATCAGATGGGACAGTGCCCAGCCCACAATGACTGAACTTTAATGGATGGTGGCAGAAACATATTGTTTGGCATTATCCCAAAAGAAGATAAGACTATGCAAAATACACATAAATTACCTTTTGAGCCAGTAGTAATGTGGACCTAAGAACATTTACTCTACTGCTCTGAGGTCAAACCTTATTGATTCATAGATTTATTTTGGTTTTAAATAGAAAACTATTGATTAACTATTTACAAGTTAAAATATAGGCCTTCTTTCTATCAAGTGACTATAACCAGTCAGAACATAAAGACCTGCTTTGGTAGCCTGTTTGTGCAGTGCTAAGGTGGAATCTAGGCATGCACATAGAAAGGACAACTGAGTTACATACAACTCTAGTAAAGAGCTGTTTGTGCCATTATTTTCTCAATTCAGTACTAAGAAAGAAAAGGAGGAAATATATGTAAGAGAAAACACATTTTAAATTTTAGAGTCAATTAAATGCCATTTGGCAAAAATAAAATGCAAAACAGTGAGGAATATATGCCACTAGTTCTGAATCAGGGAACTAAAGCAATTTTCTTTAAGTTTTGAATTAAGGATTGGTGTTATCCATATGGGAAATTCCTGATTATGGAGGTTACATGCATGAAGTTTAATTTTGGCAGGAGTAGGAAAAATTAATTCCAAACAGCTTTATTTCCAAGGTAAAATATACTTTCTTAATTAAAGTCTATATATGCTCCACCACAGTGTTTGAAACAACTCTAATCATTAGTACTTGATTCTATAGTTCCCCAGAACTCTGTATTATAAATTCCTCTGGGTAAAACTACACATTCAGAAGAACTAGGGTCATTCTCAAGTCCAGAGCCATATTATATTATTATGGCCTCCTTTATCAAAGGATGCTACAAGAGACACCATCATAATAGAGATAAAAGTGCCTATTGCAGCACTGACTGTAACAGGAAATATTAGAACTATTCAAAATTTCTACTTATAGGGTACTGATTTAAATAGATTTCAGTACATTATATAATAAAGTACAATGTAGAAATTAAAGTATATGACAGATATATGTGCTGACATGGAA
>PVKC010016803.1:0-20647 GCA_004027635.1 Crocidura indochinensis
CTTCCTCTCTTCCTCTCTTTCTCTCTTCCTCTCTTTCTTTCTTCCTCTCTTTCCTTCTTCCTCTCTTTCTTTCTTTCCTTCTTTCTTTCTTTCTTTCTTTCTTTCTTTCTTTCTTTCTTTCTTTCTTTCTTTCTTTCTTTCTTTCTTTCTTTCTTTCTTTCTTTCTTTCTTTCTTTCTTTCTTTCTTTCTTTTTCTTTCTTCTATAGTTCAAAACCAAAACGACAGGCATGGTGACCCTCAGGAGTGAGAGGCCAGGGCCATAGTACAACAGTTAAGGTGCTTGCCTTGCATGTGGCCAACCCTAGCTCGATTCCTGGCATCTTATAGAGTTCCCTGAGCACTTCTAGGAGTGATTTCTGAGTACAGAGCCATAAGTAACCTCTGAGTAAAGACAGGTATTGGCTCAAAAACAAACAAACAAATAAACAAAAAAATTTGTATGCTGCTGCATGCAAGGCAAGCTCCCACCCCTGTGCTTTTGGACCTCCCCACACTTCTCAACATCTCCATCCTCTCTCTCCTCCCTGATGTACCCATACCCCTTATCATACCCCTTCTTCATCTGACTCTCTCTGCATCCACCACTCCCCCACCCTGACTCACCAGATCCTTGGGCCCTCAGTCTCTCCTCTCTCCTACCATGATATGGAGCAGAAACTTCTCATGATCTTTCAAGACACATTTGTGGAATAATAATGTGGCTTCACTTCCAGACAACCTGAGCTGACTAGGGATTTATTAATTCATTGAAAAATTCTCAAATTCTATTTGCAGAGCAAGACAGACTCAGCATCTGCCCTTGTCCAACTCTGTGAGTGTCCTGATCAACTAATGCAATTTGGGGACTAGGTGAGGGGCATGGGCTTAGGCAATGGCATGCCATGAATCAGGGTTCTAAAAAGGGAGTGGCCAGAACTCCTTCCTGGAGAAAGTGTCATGTACAAGGATCAGACACTGACCCAGCAGAATAAAGGGGATTGGAAGCAGAGGTATCTGCACCTACATAGGCCGCAAAGCAGGAAGGATCATCTCCAACATTTTATCCTGAAAAGCCAATTAGGAAGAGTGGTGAGTACAGGAGACAGAGTGTCCTTGAACAATAGAATTTTTTTTTCCTGCAGCTTTTCCTTGGTCCTCAACATGGTCTCTTCTGAATCGCACTGGCACCTTGCACCCTAATTCATGCACAGAGTATGGGAAGCAGATTTCATCTGGTCTGGGGAAGAGGAACCACTTATTAAGGAAGGGGAATGCTGAAGCAGCAGAAATGGGAACTAGGTGGAGAGATAGCACAGCGGCGTTTGCCTTGCAAGCAGTAGATCCAGGACCAAAGGTGGTTGGTTCGAATCCTGCTTCCCATATCGTCCCCCGTGCCTGCCAGGAGCTATTTCTGAACAGACAGCCAGGAGTAGCCCCTGAGCACTGTCAGGTGTGCCCCCCCCCCAAAAAAAAAGAAATGGTAACTAGGGTAGCAAAGGGTTTGCTCCACTTGTTCAGAAGTGATGGTGGTGACTGAAGGAGCTAGTGGGCATGGACTGGTTCTTCCCTTCCAGACACAATCCCATCAACTGGCAGGGGGCAGAGGAGGTACCAGACTTCCCCTTTCCTATGTGATCCAAGAGTCCTATCCTAGGATAAGAAAATGGGAATCAGAGAGCAGCCATAGAGCCTTACGAGCAGAGGCAGAAGGCAAACTTAGGCCAATCTCTCCTGCGTCTCACCTAATTTCTACCACCACCATCCTTGCCCCTGCCGGAACACTGGCTGCATCTGTTCCCAGGGAGAAGCAGATTAGGAGGGGAGAAGGAGCCCTGCAGTGGAGAAGAGATGGGCATCAATGGATGTTTTTTCTGGGTTGCAGGTCACATTCCTGGGAGAGAGCTGGGAGGAAGCTGTCCCATTCTGACTGAGACCCCAGATAAACAGAAAGGCCTTCAGTTTGGTTTGGTCTGTGTAGTACAGACCGCCAGAGAGACATGGGACAGACAGGCATAGTCATGGCTGCTTCAAGGTCTTTCCTTGGAGGAGGTTGTAGGAGGCAAAAGGGAAGCTGGGTGGGGCAGCGTTGCTGGGAGAAATGGATGCAATTATGTTGGGGGCTCAGGTTCTGTGGAGACATGGGTTTGTGAAATAGATCCACTGTGTGTGTATGTATGTGAGTCTATGTTTGAAAAGTGTATATGTGTCTGTGTGTACATGCATTGCATAAACATGCCTGTGTACATATATGGATACATGTGTGCACACACATGTACACCCATGATGTTTTGTGTGCATGCGTATGTATGTTTTATGTGTTTGTCTATATATGTATATACATGCATGTGTGTATTATGTGCATGTATATATTTTGTATGTGTGCACATGTGAGCTCATGTGTATTGTGTACTTTGCATGTGTGACTGTGTGTGCAACCTGTGTTCATGCTCATGTGTGTGGGTTTTTCTGGTGTTGCCCTCCCAGGATCCTCAGAGTCACCCTTTTTTCAGTCAAATGCTCGACCCCCCCTGGGGCCCGGGAGATAGCATGGAGGTAAGGCATTTGCCTTTCATGCAAAAGGTCATTGGTTCAAATCCCGGTGCCCCATATGGTCCCCCATGCCTGCCAGGAGCAATTTCTGAGCATGGAGCCAGGAGTAACCCCTGAGCACTGCCGGGTGTGACCCAAAAACAAAAAAAAAAGTTCTACCCCTGAGCTATGCCCCCAGGGTCACCCCTTTGAAAAGATGATTCCGTCCCTTCTTCCCTCTATCCTTCCAATTAACTCAGGCACACCCCAAAATCTATTGCAATTTCTGAGGGAGACAGCAGAAACTGAATCCCTGACACTCTAGGAGATTTACATTGAAGAAGTAAAAGGAGCAAGTGACCCAGGGCCAGGCAGCAACCAGTTCCTGAGTTCCAGGCCAGCCTCCTGGCCACATCCCTGCACTATGGGCCACCATGCAGGGGACCAGCTCCTAGGGGAGGCACAGCTACCATCCCTGAGAGACATGTCCTGAGAGCTTATGCCAGAGGCTATTTTAAACCCTCATAATCACTCCAAGTGACTAAGACTGATTAAGGTTTTACAAGAACTGAGAAAATTCCTCCCCAGTCCTCATAGTGGTTCCAAGCCACCTCAGAGTTGCTTTATTAACTCCCTCAGCCAGGACCCAGATCGTCTGGCACTGGGAGGTTTATTTTTGCTGTTGGGCCTGGGCCCTGTGTGACTTAAAATCAGCTGCTGCTGTCAGCTCACTCTCTTTCAAGACTGGCACATACACACACAAACACACCACGTGCACCATGGTTGCCTTTTCAGCTGTAAGTGAGGGGTGCCTGGATCTCCAAGTGGGTGCCTCTGGCCTGATCTCCTTCCAGTACTTGCAGAGATACCTGCTATGCAGTCCCCTACCTGTCCATCTCAACCACAGGATTTTCTGCCTGCCCTGACTACTGCCTGAGTACCAATCTTCCTGAAAAGTGCATCTCCAAAACACAGAAGTCACAGCCAGAATCCTGACTGTATAAGTGGAAGGATGGATAGATGGATGAATGAATGAATTGTAGATAGATGCTCAGTTAGTTGTCTGAATGAATGGTGGATTGATGAATGGATTGGTGGATGAATGAATAGATGCTAGATTGTTTAGTAGGGTGGTGGATGTTAAAGATGGTGGATGGTTGGATGAAAGAATGGATGGACAGATAGAGGCATAGTTAGATGGTATATAAATGATTGGTGGATGAATTGGTAGGTAGACGGATAGATGGATGTTGGGCAAATTAGTAGGTGGCTTTTTGGATGAATGGAATTAATGGTTTTTTGGATGAATGGGTATCTGAATGGGTTGTCAGATGAGTGGATGGCAAATGTACGAGTCAGTAGATAGATGAATAAATGGAGGGAGGATAAATAGATGGAAAAAAAAACAAGAAAATGAGTAAGTAGAAGAGCTTCTCTACTGGTGAAGCCCCTCGGAAGGGCAGGAGGGAGGCAGAAGAAGGTCAGAAGGCCAAGGAGAAGCCTGAGAACCTTGACAAAACCTGAAAACAAATGGCCAGGAAATAGGTGTGGGTGTGATGTGTAGAGAGACTTTGACGAACATGGCTTTCCAGGGGATGGGGAGGAACAATTTTATGAGCCTATGTCCCTTGTCGCGTCAGCTCATAAACCCATTTGGTTCCCTCCCTGTCTTGAGGTTGGCCTAGCCCAGGGAGAGGAATGTCTCTTCCACACTGTAAGGGTCTGTGGCTTCTTTTCTGGGGATGAAGGGTGGGGGTGGCACTAGGATGTGCTCAGTGTGACTGGATGAGCCTTGTTTGTAGGCTTTGCTAAATTCTCAGGCTGCTCCATAGCATGGCCTCCTGTCCTGTTCAGTGAGTCAGCAACAGACCTTCTTAGGTGGACACATCTTCATTTTCTTTACTTTTCCTATTTTTTTGTGTGCATTTATGTTTATTTGTTTTGGACCACACCCAGTGATGCTTAGAAGTTACTTCTTTATTTTTGGGGGGGGTCACACCCGGCAGTGCTCAGGGGTTACTCCTGGCTCCATGCTCAGAAATTGCACCTGGCAGGCATGGGGGACCATATGGGGCACCGGGATTCGAACCGATGACCTTTTGCATGAAAGGCAAACGCCTTACCTCCATGCTATCTCCCGGGCCCCAAGAGTTACTTCTTATTCTACATTTAAGAATTACTTCTGGCAGGGCTCAGGGGATCATAAGGGATTATGGGGGTCAAATCTGTCAACTGCATGCAAAATGAATGCCCTACCTGTTGTATGATAACTCCAGCCCCTGCTTTTCTAATAAGGCAACAAATAATTCAAATTACTTTTGTTTGTTTGTTTACTTTTTTTTGCCTTTGGGCTACACCTGGTGACGCTTAGGGGTTACTCAGAAACCGCTCCTGGCTTGGGGGACCATATGGGACACTGGGGGATCGAACCGTGGTTTGTCCTAGGTTAGCATGAGCAAGGCAAATGCCCTACGGATTGCACCACCACTCTGGCCCCTTCTTGTTTACTTTTTTAGTTTTTGGGCCACACCCAGTGGTACTCAGAGGTTACTCCTGGCTCTGCACTCAGAAATTGTTCCTGGCAGATTTGAGTAACCATATTGGATGTTGGAGATCTAACCCGGATCTATACTGGGTTGGTTGCATGCAAGGCAAACACCCTACCACTGTACTATCACTCTAGACCCTTTTTTGTTGTTTTGGTACAGGGCTATACCCACCAGTGCTCAAGGTTTATTCCTGGCTCTTCATTCCTACTGAGTCTCAGGGGAACACATTGGGTGCTAGGGATTAAACGTAGGTCCAATGCATGCAAGCCAAATACCCTACCTGCTGTAATATCTCTCCAGTCTTTTTTATTTTCTTGGCATCCCTCAATTGATCTGGGGGAAATAGTTGGAAAACACTTCGTGGCCAGCTCCAGGAGATAGTGAAATGGCTCTGAACATAAAAAAGTGATCTGCCCAAACATATTTACAGTTCTCTTGGGGAGGGGGCTAGAAGGCTACATTTTTCTTCTCTTTCTTTCTCTTCCTTCCTTTTATCCTTTTAGGTACTGTGGTTTGCACTCTTGCTAATGAAGGTACTGGTATTACATATGTTACTTTATTGCCCATTAGCACCTAGTTCTTGTCCAGAGTGATCAGATCCAAATATCACCGTCACCGTGGCCCTTTCATTACCCTAACTGCATTTACCACTCTTTGTGGCAAGCTTCCTACCATGGACTGATCCTCCTGGCCCTCATCTCCATTGTCTTTGGATATTATTACCATACTATTTTCTGTTTTATATTCCATATATGAGTGCAATCATTTCACTCAGCATAATATTCTCCATATTTATCTATGTATACGCATATTAAATGACTTAATTTTTCCTAACAGCTCTATAGTATTCCACTGTGAAGTTGTACCATAGATCCTTTATCAACTCATCTGTCTTAAGACACTTGGATTGGGGGCTCAGGAGATAGCATGGAGGTAAGGCATTTGCCTTTCATGCAAAAGGTCATCAGTTCGAATCCCAGTGCCCCATATGGTCCCCCGTGCCTGCCAGGAGCAATTTCTGAGCATGGAGTCAGGAGTAACCCCTGAGCACTGCCGGGTGTGACCCAAAAAGCAAACAAAACAAAACAAACAAACAAAAAAGACACTTGGATTGCTTCCACATTCTGGTTATTGTAGGGAATATGACCTACGGACCCAAAAAGCACCTTGACCCTGAACTCTGAGCCCAGTCTCCCACAGGCATCATGTGGTCCAAAGCTCCCCCAGACCATGGAAGAAATAACAGCCTTGCCTACACTCCAAATCCTTCTTGACTTCTTCCTCACTTGCTTCCAGACCTACTTGACTGTTAAGAGTTGTGTGTTCTTTACCGAAGGGTCTCTGTCTTGAAAGTGATCAAACTACTCCTTTGCCAAAATCCCATTAAGAAGTCCTTGAGGAATTGTCCTTCTCTCAGTGCACCCTAAAATAACCACTCTAAGTGTCGTGACCTCTCAGAATTGATTCCCTGGGAAGCGACAAAACCTGCAGTTTGAATCTAACTAATGGAATGTGGCAAAGGGGATGGAATGGCCATAGCTGCATTTAATCCTAAAAAACTTGACCCTTTTGCCACTGATTCCCATTCTCAGGGACCACACATGTCTCCCCTCCTCCAAAGGGGCATCCTCTGGTATGAAAGAGAATGGCTAGGAAAAGATGGAGTTACATCCAAGTTTGCTGTCCAGCCCTTCTCCTATATGCTGCTGGGTCCTGTCCCTTATTCCCAATCCAGAGATTCTCTGGCATCACCTCTGGTTCTGCTTCTCTGTTGAAACTATCCACAGTATCTCCTTGTGGCCAGTGGTACATCATTATAGTCAAGACCAAGTGAGTGTCCTGACATTCAAATATGGCATTTTACCTTTTTGCTATCCACTGTGTTGGACAGATTAGGCTTATTCCAACTTCATTTTCCTCCTGTAAAACTCTGATATAGTTTACATGCTAGCAAGAAGTGAGTTAAGCAATGGGATCCATTTCAGAGGTTGTTTTGAGGACTGAGGAGAATATCCAAGTGACAGATATGAATAGAGGGGTTAAGGTGCTTGCCTTGCATGCTGTTGATCCCAGTTCATATCCCTGGCACCTCCTATGGTTCCCCCAAACACCACTAGGGGCCACTCTTTAGCACAGAACTAGAAATAGCCCCTGAGAACCTCTGGGGTGTGTCACAAAAGTCCAAAAAGAAAAAAAAAACCCAAAACAAAACCCCACAACAACCCACAAGCAAAATCAAGCAAAATAAACAAACTAGCAAAACAATAACATAAGACAGTCAGATGGGCTCTTTATGCATGTACAGGCGTCTGATGGGAGGAATCCCAAAGCCTATTTGATTCTGGTATCAATTACCTTGAAATTTCAAGGGGGCTATCAGGGTTCCTGAGCTCCTATGGGCTTCCTTGGCAGAGCCAATGGCTCCCCCAACTTGCCATTTTGGATTATGGGTCCCACGGCTGCCGCTGAGTGATGTCTCAGCCCAGGATTTATTTTTCCAGCTGCGAGAACTGCTCCGTTTAATAACTTCCACCCAGCTCCCTCTGTGATTGAACTTGAGAGAGAATATTTGTTTAACACCCACAATGTTCCAGCTCCTATAAAACAAGAAGGGCGCGAGGCTTACTCTGGGGGACCCATCACGCCTGCTCCTGAAACTGAGCTGGTCAATCATCTTTTTGGTTTAACCAAAAGAACCACAGGTTTCTCCCCCACCCTCTCCACCTCCCCTGCAGCTCCCCCTGAGACCTTGCATCTTCTGGATCCCCACTCCACCCAGATTGCTCTCTGGAGTGTCATGCCAGTAAGAACGGGTTTCTGGGGTTTCACCTCCCAGCTACTGTCTTTGAGCCACAGAAATGCAGTTTGAGGGGGAACAGCCAAAACTCAGACCCAGGCTCCCCACAGCCCTACCAGGCTCTGCCTCTGGGATGCTGTAAACCCAGCCCTGTGCCTGCCTGCCAAGTGCTCCCTCATCCTTCCTCACTCAGGCTCTCTTCCTCTCCCTTCCTCCCTGTTCTCTCTATTTCTGTCTTTCTTATACTCTCTCTCTTTCTCTCTCTCGGTCCTCTTCCTTCTCCCTGTCACCCTTTCTTTCTCCCACTACTTTCCCTCCTTCCCTATCATTCTTCTCCCTCCCCCTTTCTCTCCCTCTTCCTACCTTTCCTCTTCTTTCTCTTCCTCTCTCTTCTTTTCTCTCCCTCCTTCTCGCCCTCTTCCCACTCTTTCCCTGCCCCTCTCCCTCCTTCCACACATCTCTTTCTCCCTTTCTTTCTCTCACAGATTAGTTCTCAGCCCCAGCCTACCCATGAGTCCCTCTCCTCTTTGGTTAGTGCCCTCAGCCATCCTAGTCTTTACCCTTGTGTCAATCAGGGCTAGAAGTCCTCCTCAAGCTGCAGCTTTTCACCCCTAACAAGTGGCTAGAGTCTCTCAAAGAATTCTCACACTGCCTTGTAGTATGAATTTCCATATTTCCTTGGGATGGAGCTAGGCTGAAGCCAGGCTCAGTTCTCTCTCCAACACAGTCAGACCACTGTGCATGGAGGTCCAAAGGGTCTGAGTACAAATATCCTTTACCATTTTCCACTTTTCCACCTCATCTATGGTGAAAGGCTGAAACTTGAGACTCCTGCATGCAAAGCTCCAACTGACCCCTTTTGAACTGCCTCCCGCATCTCCAGACCACTGCTGTTCCATTTTAGAGATGAAGAAGCAGGCAGAGCTCAAGGGCCTGACCTCTATGCTGTTTCTCTGTCCCAGGCTGAGCCATGCTGATACAGACCACACAGAGACAACACTTTGAGGTTCTGGGCTATTGACATGAAGTTGGTGCCTCTATTTGACCACTTGTAAAACAGAGCCAGCCATCGTAGCAACATGAAATGGAGCATGGGGGCTGGCACAGGCTGGGATAGTGAGTGTTTGGGGGTGAGTTGAATCAACACTGGGGTCAATGATGACTTCTGGGAGGGAGGTGCTCAGCCTTTCCCTCACTCTTTCTCTCGGCAGAGCTTCTCAGGGCCTCCTCCCTTTCCTGCCATTCTTCCTTCACATCCAACCTAGCTCTCTCTTAAGCCCCTTTCCAGCCCAGCCTGCCACACTTGGACCCAAGGCCCGGTTCAAAGGGTTCCCCCACCCCTCCCGCCATGGCCACAATAGCCAGTTCCCCATGGACCCGAGGCCCAGCCGAGAGAAGAAAGCACAGGCAGGAGATCAAACGTGGGCTGAATGGAAGACAGTGGAGACAGCGGCCGAGGGGCGAGAAGGAGCTACAAGAATAATGACTTCCATCCAAGTCTCTTCCCATAAACCCACAGCCCTTTGAAGCTCGCGTTCCTTTAATAAAATGCATGATTATTAATGGCCCGAGTGGAGCTTTCTGGGCAGGACAATGCCCGGCTCCCCGGGGCCCCATGCCTGGGAAAGCACTCAGTGGCCCAGCGGATGTCACCAGATGCCAGTGCCTGCGGGCCCATTGAGGGCTTGGTAGTGGGGTTGGCAGCAGCGGGACATTCACAAGCCCACCAGGACTTGGGGCTACCCTGTTGTCTCACTGATCAGGCTATCAAAGCAGTAGGGCCTGGAATGCCAAGAGTTCAAATTTCCCACCAAGACTGTTCATGTTCTCCTGCCTGCAGGGAGGAAGAATGAATGGACACCTAGGTGACCTTCGAGAAGCTGTGACTGGCACAGTAGAGATCACGGAGAACCCAGGGGCACGGAGGGATGTGAGGTTTGTGTTCCATGTTCTCATGTATGCACTCCCTCCTAGGCCCCTTTTTTGACCTCTCTCTCCACACGGCTTTCTCTCCCTCATTCATTCCCTGTGAGGACAGTTCAAGTTCAAGACCCATGTTGTCCCTTGAGCCATCCCTAGCCATCCATGTCTTCCTAGCCGTTGCCTACACTCACCTTCAAGATCAACCCAAGCTACCCACCAACCAAATGCCACCCATCCTCCAGGCTCCTTCAACAGTGAATGTCACCCTCAGGGGCACACACATGTCATATGCTTGAAACCAGAAAGGAGGAATATGGAATATGGAATGGGCCATATTCAATGTCCAGATCTGAAGATGGAGATTGAAAGACACACAACAACCTGCCAGTGTCCCCTGGAACTCAAAGGACATGATTTTATGACATTAGAGATTTGCTCAGCACCATGCAGATTATCACTGTGTGTTGGAGGTCTCCCATTGAAAACTCCAGCATCCCCTTTTCTAGGGTTGAGACCTCAAGCAAAGGTCATCCTTTCTCCAAAACTAACTAACACCCACTATGAAGAGAGTTGGTGGGTGAGTTGTGCTGGCAGAGTGGGTTAGGGACTCAGATATGTGGAGGGCAGTGGAGAAGGAGAGCTGGCCCACTGCCCCCTGAACAGACATTTATTTCACCATCTCTCAGATGAGAGGGTTGGGCAGCTTGGAAGACTTGCAGGGCGGAGTTCCTCAAAATCACATTAAGAGATTGTAGTATGTCTGTGGTGTGGGTGTTCTGGGGGAAAGAGTTCTTGGGGCAGAGAACACACTGTCCCTAAGATGGGCCTAAGAGATGACAGCAGATTACTTTCATTGAAAGAAATTAAGGAACACAAGAGCCAAGAGTAATCATTTAAGTCTAATCATCATCTATCTCCTAAAAACAGGAAACAAGCTAGTGGTGCAGGAAGTGGCTTGACCTGTGCTCCCATGTCCAAGAAGGCTGCAGTGGGGGGTATTTCCAAAGTACAGGCAGATGAACTCCACAAAGATTTCCTTTGCTGGAACATCCAAATTCTGTCCCCCTCCTACAGTGCTGTTTCTTTTCTGCAGAGAGCAGGAGTCAGACGTCGGCTCAGCTGTCCTCTGCTTCATGCTTCACTCTTGCTGATCTCCTGAGCTTAGTTTCTTTCCAGAAGTAGGAGTCTGGAAAGCTTGAAGTTCCCCATCCTCACCATCAGAATTGCAGTGTCTTGGATTCTCCTCCTAGTATCTGACACTGAGAGATAAGCTTTGAACTGAGAGGTCTCTGAGTGGTCTGACATGTGTGATCAGGGATTCAGGGCAAATCCATTCTTTCCTTAGGTTGAGAAGACCTTTCTGCTTGGGCCCCCAAAATTGAAAGAACATGAATGCCAGTTTCACAGACATTTCTTCTGGAGAAGAGCCTTTTCTGCCTCCTCCAATATTGATCTCATGTCAATCACTTCCCCCATTGATGCCTTCTATCTCTGCACCATGAGCCCTGGGTTGGCAGGAGAACCAGTGTAGCTTCCCAACCTGCCTTCTTGCCAGTAGAATTCGGAAAGAATCATTAACAACCCAGACCCCTCTCCAGTATACCCATAGCAAGGGGTAGGGTTGGATGTGGGGAGAGAGCCAGTCAGTGGGTACAGAACAAAGGAATGAAATAAGAAAGGCAAAGGAGGAAGCAATGCAACCCAGAAGGCCTTTCCAGGCCCTTGATGTCCTGGTGGAGCAGTGGGCTCCAGACTTTTGCCAAGGGGTGGATGTTGCCTGGCATACCAGGTCCGGTGAGAGCCAGATCCACCCGCCAACTTTCCATGTTGTCAGAACCATTCCAGGCCCAAGCCAGTCAGGGCAGGGGAGGACACCCTGCACACTTCCCTCTAGTCTAGTCTAATACTCTATATGGCCTCCTATGCCATTCATGGGATGATGCAGGGGGGAATCACTATGGAACACTGCCTGAAGCTTAAGAAGCAGTCAACGAACTGCCTCACATGGGGAAAACCCGAACCTCCAACACTGGAGTTGTGTCACTATCCATGCAATGTACAACAAAATTATTACAAACCCTTCTTATTCAATACTTTGGCAAAGTTGGTTTGCCAGGCTATTTTTTTTTGTTGTTTTTTTTGGGGGGGCCACACCCGGCAGTGCTCAGGGGATACTCCTGGCTGTCTGCTCAGAAATAGCTCCTGGCAAGCACGGGGGACTATAAAGGACACTGGGATTCGAACCAACCACCTTTGGTCCTGGACCGGCTGCTTACAAGGCAAATGCCGCTGTGCTATCTCTCCGGGCCCCCCAGACTCTATGTTTTAGGGAATCCAAATTCCTTACTCTTTCAAATGTTTGCTACTATATCATGCTCACCATCTCATTCCTATATGACCCCTACACTGAGCCCATTACACCCTCTTCCCCTTAGATAGTTCTCCTGCTCTGGTAATATCAGTTCTTCAGTCTAATCCCAAAGGTTGATTTTGTTTGGCTCAATTTGTTTCTTGATTCTGCTTCATGATATTCTGCATCTGAATAAAGCCATTTTGTATTTGTTTTTTCTCTTTTTGGGGGGAGGGAGGAGGCAAACCTGGAGATGCTCAGGGCTTACTCCTGGCTCTTTACTTAGGAATCACTTCTAGAAATGAGGAGACCATACAGAATTCTGGGGACTGAATCCTGGTTGGCCTCATGCAAGGCAAGCACCCTATCTACTCCAGCCTCTTCTTTTGGCTCATTTCACTAAACATAACCACCTTCAGCAACCTCCAGCTTATAGGCCAAAGCATGATTTCACCTTTTATTCTAGCTAATTTATGTTCCATTGTATTTGTTTATATCTCTGGGTCTTTCTCTACTTATCTTTCATGGATTTTGGGGCTGTTTCTAAACCTGAGCTATTATACCAAGACATGAACATGGATACTCTTTTGGTGGGCCACACCGGCAGTGCTCTGGGGTTACTTCTGGATCTACACTCAGGAATCACTCCTGGAAGGCTTAGGTAACTGTATGGCATGCCACGATGGAACGTGCATGGCAAATGCTCTAGCCTCTGTGTTATCACTTCATCCCCAACATGAAAACTCTTGAAAATCATTTTATTACAACAATAATAATAAGCTAAAATTTCAAAACATATCTCAGTTATTGTAAATAATGCCTCCATGACCATAGATATAAACATAGAAAACTGGTGATTGCTTTTGTTTTTCAACTTTCAAGTCCTTGTGTAGATGCCTAGGAGCAGATTTTTTTTTAATTTTTGGGCCACACCTCTAGCACTTTGAGGTTATTTATCACTCCTGGTAGACTCAGGAGACTATAAGGGATGCAAGGAATCAAACCTGGGTTGGCTGTGTGCAAGGCAAATGCCCTACCCACTGTGCTATCACTCCATTCCAGTTTCCAGATTATATGGTTGATGCATGTTTGATATTTTGAGAAATATTGATATTGTTTTGCATAGCGATGGAACCAGTTTCTGCTTCCAGTTCTCATGGGGCGAAGGGTCTATTTTCCACACCACTACCAGTACTCGTCTTTGGCATTTCTGCTCTGAAACAGTCTTGTAAGTGTGAAGTGAGACTTTGCTGTCATTTAGATGTGAATTCCTTTGACAGCAAGTGTTTAGGAGCATTTTTTTTTTTTTTTTTGGTTTTTTGGGTCACACCTGGCAGTGCTCAGGGGTTACTCCTGGCTCCATGCTCAGAAATTGCTCCTGGCAGGCATGGGGGACCATATGGGGCACCGGGATTCGAACCGATGACCTTTTGCCTGAAAGGCAAACGCCTTACCTCCATGCTATCTCCCGGGCCCCTGGAGCATTTTGTCTACATATCTGCTGATGTTCATCTCCCCATCTTCCTTGGTGATTGTGTCTATTTAGTTCTTTTCCCCATTTAGTCCAGAGGGATTTCTCAGAAATAAAATTTGCACATCCTGGACATTAGCCCTTTTCCAGATGGACAGTGAGTAAATATTTTGTCTTATTCTAGTGTGCTTATTAATTAATAAATGAGTATATTTAGTTTTATTATAGTTTAGATAACACAGTTAAAATAATAATGTAAACTTTTATGGTTTTGGTTCCTGTTCCTCCACCACCACTGAAGTGTCCAAGATACCCCACCCCCTTTACTGACCTTATGTCATTTCTAATCTTCTTCTTTCTCTCCCTTATCCCCAGTGCTTGGTAATCTCAGTTCTATAGTCAAAGGCCTATTTATTCTCTTGTTTTGTCTCTCTTTATACCAAAGATGAGTCAAGTAATCTGGTATTTCCTTTTCTCTCTCTGATTTTTTCTTTGAAGTAAAACAAATTTGTTTGGGAAATGAGTGGAGAGAAAGTGAGAGGAGGAAAAGAGAAAAAGAGAGAGATGTATCCAAGAGAGAACATGACCTCCTGCAGAGCTAAAAGAGTAAAGTACAAGCCCCAAGCAGTGGCCTTATTCCCAGAATGGGGAGATGCACCCTAAAGTAAAAAGTATCTCAGGAGGAAGATGCAGGTCAAAGAGGTCCTTCATCTGGCTTATTTCATTTAACACTTTTGTCCAAGTCGTAGCAAACAAAGCTGTCTTCCTTCTTAGAGCTGCATAGCATTCTATGACATATCTATCCCACAACCTCTTTATGAACTTATCTGCTGTTGGATGTCTGGGTTGTTTCTATTTCCTGGCAATGAACATAGGTGTGTATAGATCTTTTCAATGTAATGTTTTTGTGCCCTCTGGGATAGATGTCAAGAAGTGGGCTTATTGGATTATACAGAAGCTCTATTCTTTATTGTTGTTATTGTTTTGTTTTGTTTTAAAAAAGTTTCCATGTTGTTTTCCAAGGAGGCTGAACCAGACAACATTCTGAATCAATAGTTAAGTTCCTCTTTTCTAGCATTCCAACCAACACGAGTTGTTTCCAGTCTTTTGTTTGGGGCCTATACTTGGTGGTTCTCAGGACTTATTCCTGGCTCTGTTCTTAAGGAGTCACTCTAATTAACTCGGGGTACCATATATGTGACCGGGATAAAACCCAAATCTGCCACATACAAGCTAAGTGCCCTTCCTACTACACATTTGCTCCAACCCTCCCAGTGTTTTTGACAGATGTTATTCTCACTGATGTGATAGGATATCTCTTTGTTACTTTGATTTGCATTTCCCTGATAACAAATGACAAGAAACATATTTGTCTGGGGTTGGAGAGATAGCATGGAGGTAAGGCGTTTGCCTTCAGAAGGATGGTTGTTTGAATCCCAGCATCCCATATGGTCCCCTGAGCCTGCCTGAATCGATTTCTGAGTGTAGAGCCAGGAGTAACCCCTGAGCACTGCCAGTGTGACCCAAAAATCCAACTCCCCCCAAAAACAACAACAACAAAAACGGAATATTTGTCTATGCCTCCCCTGGGATATCTTTTTGCTTCTATAATAGTTCCTTTCTCTGTGCATAAGCTTTTCAGTTTGATGTGATCCCAGTGGTTATTTTTGGCTTTGTTTCTGTCTTTAGAGTTAAATGTCTGGGTATTAGTGAGTCAGTATCATGAAGGTTCTGCCCAATGTTTTATTCAATGTATTTTTATGATTTCTGGTTTAACAATGTACTAGTCTTCCAGCTCTTTTGTTAAAGTGATTTATAGACGGAATTGCTTTCTTATTTTTTTCTGTGATTCATCAGTTGTATATAGAGATGCAACAGGCTTTTGTAAGTTGATCTTGTAGTCTGCCATCTTATTGTATTGTCTTATTTTTTTAAAAACATTTTAATGGCATTTTTAGATTTATTATGTACATTATGTCATCTCAAAATAATGATTGTTTCAGCTCTAATTTTCCAATTTGTTGCTTATTTTTGTGGGGTCACAGTTGGCAGTGCTCAGGGGTTACTCCTACTAAAGTGCTCAGGGGCCACTTTGGGCAGGGCTCATGGAACCATATGGGGAGCCAGAGATAGAATCTGAGTCAGCAGCATGCCTGGCAAGCGTTTTAATGGCTGTATATTCCTGTATATTCTCTCTCTCTCTCTCTCTCTCTCCTCTCTCCTCTCTCTCTCTCTCTCTCCTCTCTCCCCTCTCTCTCTCTCTCCCCCCCTCTCTCTCCCCTCTCTCTCTTGTTCCCTATTTTCCAATTTTTTGTTTTATTGTTTTTTGGGGGACTACACCTGGTGGCACTCAGGGGTTACTCCTGGCTCTGCACTTAGAAATCACTCCTGGTTCAGGGGACCTGAGATCCTGGGATGCCGGGAGTGAATCCACATCCGTCCTGGGTTAGCCATGAGCAAGGCAAATGCCCTACCGCTGTGCTGCCACTCTGGCCCTATTTTCCAATTTAATCTCTTTTCCTTTTCTTGCCTAACTTTCTGGCTAAGACTTCCTATACAATATTAAATAATAGTAGTGAAAGTCAATAAATTTTGCATCTATCTAGCCTTAGAGGGAAGGAAGTCTTTTAGTTTTCACCACTAAGTATAATATTAGTTACAGATTTTTTTGTACATTGCTTTGACTGTGTTGAGTTTTCCCTTTCCTTTGCAGTTTTTGTGTTTGCTGTTGTTGTTTTGGGGATACACTCAATGGTGTTCAAGGACTATTTATGGCTCTGGACTTAGGAGTGACACCTGACCCTGGCCATACTAGGTGGTGGTAGTGGTGGTGGTGGTGGAAGGAACCATATGTGGTTTGAGAATCCAACCTGGGCCATTGGTGACATTTAAGACAAATACTTTAGCCCTTGTATTCTCTCTCTCCAGTCCTCCTTTATCATCTTTAGCACAAATCAAACTTGAATCTTGTCAAAAGTTTTCTGACTCTGTTGATATGATTACATGATTTGTATCTTTCTTCCTATGGTGTCATGTATTACATTAATTGGTTTGCATAAATTGACTAATCCTACATTTCTGGAATGCATTCCACGTGGCCATGATGCATTATGTTATTAATGTATTGCTGAATTTGATTCACACAGGGATGGATGAGGATCTTGGCACCCTTAGTCATTGGAGTTATGGGTTGTCATTTTCTGTTGGGTGTGATGGTTCTATCTGCTCTTATATCAGGATAATGTTTCCTGACTTTTAAAGAAATGTGTTAGGAAGAAATAGCATCTCTTCCATCTTGGAGAAGAGCACAGAAGGGCAGGTAATATTTGTCATCAAGGAAAGTTTGGTAGAACTCACCAGTGACACATTCTGGTCAGGGATTTTTACAAGTTTCTTAGAGAGAAATTAAGTCCATGCTAAGTGATGAAGAGCAAGACATGGAATAGTAAAGCCAGATGATAGCTTTTGGACACATTTGCTGACAATTTATGCTCAATTTGCATGCAAAATGTATGAAAAATCTTCAAAAACACTGACAAGGTTCTGTATGCTCCAACTGCCACCCCCCAGCCCACCTCCTTCCACTCATTCTCTCACTCAGTTTCATTCAGCCACAAAAGCCTGCTGTCAGCAGCTCCCCAGACCCAAGCCTCATTCCAGCACTGTCTCCCCACCCAGACTGAAAACTCTGGCCACCCCCGTACCACAATCGTATTCATCACCCTTCCGGCCTATGCTGAAATGCAACTTTCTCAGAACTCTTGTTCTTTCATTTATAAGGCTGGTTGCAACACAACATCATAAATCCATTAGCTTATTATTTGGATTGTATTTGTCCCCTCCCTCAGGCTTGTTTGGTTCACCTCTGAATCCTATGCCCTCAAATAGTACTTTGCAACAGTTCGTGCTCAGCAAATGTCAGCTGAAGGATGGAATGAGTTTGACATGATCTAGCACTGATGTGGAAATCTTGAGGCATGACCATCCCAGACTAGGTGCTTCACAGGCATGAACTGAGTGGTGACACATTCTTGATGGACAGGACTTGACCCATTTCTTAGACTGGAAAAAAGGTGCAGGGAGAAATCTGTCTGAAGCCATGCAGTTAGCAGGAGTTTGGGATAGGAGTTTTGGGATAGGGCTTGATTTATGACTGACAAGCCTCAAATCTTACTTTTTATGTTTTGTTTATTTGGGGGGTCAGACCCAACAATGCACAGGGATTACTGTGGTTTTTCACTCAGGAATTACTCTTTATAGTGCTTGGAAGGCAAAATGGAGTACTATGATGCATCAAACCTGGATTGACTGTGTGCAAGGCAAGTGCCCTGCATGTTGGCTGTACTATATTTCCGGTCCCCTCAAAACCTACCATTCTAATCTCCAGCTTAAATGAGAGAAGAGATCAGGAGGAACTCGGGCAGCCTGTCCACTGAGACATCTGGAGCATGAGAGGGCACATAGTAAATTGATTGTCTTCTTTGATTTTTCCAGCTATTCTCTGTGATGCTTGTATTTTATTTGCAACCAAAACCCTTGAGTAGTGGGAGGGACAATACAGCAGGTAAGTCATTTGCCTTGCATGTGGCTAAACTAAGTTTGATCCCAGTATCCCATATGGTGACCTGAGTTCTACCAGGAGTAATTCACGAGTGCGTAGCCAGGAGTAAGCCCTGAGTACTATCTGGTATGCCCCCAACACAGAACTAAAACAAAAATAATGCACTGTTACATTTTCTATCAGCTATTATCTACTGTCCTAATCAGTTCTTGTGACTTCTCCCAGTTTCCCCACTGCCCTGCATGACTCATGCTGTGCCTGAGCCCATTTCTACCAACTTACCTGCTCACAAGACCATCTGCCATCAGAGACTTTCCCATGGAAGATGAGACCACTGATGGGATTTGCTGTTCTCATTTTCTCTACCTTTACCCCATTTCTCAGTAAGAAAGAGACTGCTTTTGTCCCTCACCTCCTCTCTCCCCACCCCAGCTCCATCCCCCCATCTCACACCCTTGTGGCCCCCAGACTTCAGGAGGGGAGAGCTGCACAGCCCACCCCAAAGTTCTTGCACGTGATTTCATTTTGCTTTATGCATCCCAAATGGTCTGCCCCACACTGGCAGGGTTTGCAGCGAATTATTGCTGGCGAAAACAGGAGGCTGGGGTTTGGAAACCAGATGAAGGTTTTACTTTTCCTGGCTGTGGAGCCAGTGTGATTCCCAATAGTCAGCAGCCACACTAGAAGTTGCTCCATACACTCTGTCATTCACCAAAAAGACACGTGTGGTCTCTCACAGACAGTGACCCAGGCAGTGCGCCTGGCTAGAGACAGAGAGGTATGAAAAGGGATAGTCTCACAGCCCACTGAAAGCAGACATTGGGGTCAGAGAAAGAAGACAAGGTGCTTCGTGAGAGAAGACTTTAGAAGGGAGAATTGTGCATACTGAAAAATATTGTGTTCCTAGATTCTGGAGGGAAAACAAGGGAGTTCAAAAAACTGTGTGTGTGTGTGTGTGGGGGGGGAGAGAGAGAGAGAGAGAGAGAGAGAGAACAGAACAGTGGTTAGCATGAACTTTACAGTAGATCTTGGTTTGATCCCTGGCACCAATCAATTCCCTGAACATCACTGGAGGCTTCTAAGCTCCGCCAGGTGTGGTCCTAAAGGCCCCTGAAGACTTCCAGGTGACTCTAGCTAATCCCTGGCCCTGCTTCATTGACTCAACCATCACCACATTCTCAGATGCTAACAATTGAATAAGTTTTACTAAGCCTGAGAAAAGGTCATGAGGCCCTTTTGGGATACCTCAATTCCTTGGGAATTATCTCTAAAATTGAGCATGTAGCCCTGTGATAGAACTTCAGCCAGTTAACCCTCTGGTCTTCAATAGCCAACACCTGGTCTATAGCCATTTGAGAAACCCTAGTGTTACTATCTAACAGGACACACAGAAGAAAGTGCAAGACCCCATCAGGAGCCTCCATGCTTTTTGACAGTAAACTCAAAGTGGAACTGTGTAAATGGAAGGAAGCTTCATTTATCAAAAGATCAAACCTGACAAAACCATCACCTGCTGGAAGGAATAATGGGGCTAAAGGCAAAGTGAGATCCCAGGTTTGATTCCAAAGAAGGAAAAAAATTCATAAAAACCTGGTGAAAATTGAATAAAATCTGTAGGTTAGTTTCTATTGTCGTGCCCATATTAATGTCTAAATTCTGATCCTTGGTCCATAGTTATGTAAGATGTTCTTATGAAGGGTGAAAGCTGTATGGGAACTTTTCCATATTTTTACAGATTCTTTATCAATCTAAACTTATCAAAGCCTGAGAATAGAGTGACTGCCTCACATGTATGAGGGCCCCAAGTTCTACCCTGGTGCCATCCTACGTCTACAAGTTCCACTCTGGTATCTGAAATAGTGAGTAACCCCCTAAAATTATTTTTAAAAGGTTATATGATTCTAATATTTTATTTTATTTTATTTTGGTTTTGCAGTCACATCTGTCTATGCCGGGGATCTCAAACTCGCAGCCCTCGGGCCGTTTGCAGCCCTCCGTACAACATTCTGTGGCCCGAGGCCGGCCTTCAAATATCACAGTATTCATGATTATTCGCTTACCGAATAATCGCAATAAAAATCGCATTAGTAAGGAAAAAAATCGCATTAAACATTCTCATACCCAGAGCAGTTCCGTTCAGGGTATGCAAATGTTTAATGCCATTTTTTTTCTTACTAATGCGATTTTTTATTGCGAATATTCGGTAAGCAAATAATCGTGAGTACTTTACGCCTATCGCAAACGTCATTTCCGCTGCTCCTGACCGCTGCCCCCCCCTTTTTTTTTATTTTGTGAAATCCCTTATGTGGACCTGCCTCACCCCGACTTTGCCTCCTGCGGCCCCCTGGTAAATTGAGTTTGAGACCCCTGGTCTATGCTAAGGGCTTACTGAACTTCTGGCATGCTCAGGGGATCAGATGAGGTGCTGGGAATTAAATTCAGGTCTGCTGCATACTATTACTTGGTCCCTAAAATTAAATTTTTTTT
>PVKC010016804.1:0-20561 GCA_004027635.1 Crocidura indochinensis
GTACTTAAAATATTACTGTGAAAGATATGTAATCCACTTTGCTCAAAATAAAAATTATTATAAAAAAAAAAAAGAAAAAAAGTCACCCTACAATGACAATAGACTCAAAAGATCCAAACTATAAAAATCTAAACTTAACATGGGCCTGTTACACCGGCAGGCCAGGGAGTAAGGGTGGAAGTATAGGATACATCTGGGAACTATAGTGGAGGAAGGTCAACACTGGTGGTAGAAATGGCCCTAGTTCACTGTCACTAAGCTTGAAATCCAACTATGAAGATTTGTCATAATGGTCTCAATAAGATTTTTTTTTTTTGGTTTTTGGTTTTTGGGCCACACCCAGTGACGCTCAGAGGTTACTCCTGGCTATGCGCTCAGAAGTTGCTCCTGGCTTGGGGGACCATATGGGAAACCGGGGGATCAAACCTCGGTCCATCCTAGGCTAGCGCAGGCAAGGCAGGCACCTTACCTCCAGCGCCACCGCCCAGCCCCTCAATAAGATTTTTTTTAATAAGAATAAGATGAGAGGGCTGGAGAGATAGCATGGAAGTAGGGCATTTGCCTTGCATGCAGAAGGACGGTAGTTCAAATCCCAGCATCCCATATGGTCCCCCGAGCCTGCCAGGAGCAATTTCTGAGTGTAGAGACCCCCTGAGCACTGCCAGGTGTGACCCAAAATCCAAAAAAAAAAAAGGATAAGATGAGGGCTGAAGTGATAGCACAGTGGTAGAGCATTTGCCTTGCATGTAGCTGACCAGGACAGACTTGGGTTCAATACCCAGCATCCCATTTGGTACCCCAAGCCCGGGGCAATTTCTGAGCACATATCCAAGAGTAACCCCTGAGCATCACTGGGTGTGGCACAAAAACAAAAAGAATACGATGATAAAGATCAGAAATAAAATATTAATAACAAAAATAAAATGTAAATTTTAAAAAATGTCACGCTTGGGTCAGGAAGACAGCTCACTGGATTGGTGTGCATGTCTTTGTGTGCCTGAATTTAAATCATGGAACCTCGTGATCTCCTGAGCATTGCCAAGAGCAATCCCTGAGTAACACCCCAAGAGTAGACCCTGAATAGTGCCAGATGTCAGTCCTACAACTAAAAAAGGAAGTTACTCTATTTTAACTTCCTCACTAAAGTCAGTCTGCTGTTTATGTTATAGAACATGTATAGGGATGGGGGGGGTGATATGGGATGCACCAAGAGGACATTGGTGAAGGGAAGTCGACACTGGTGGTGAGACTGGCCCTGACTCAGAAACCCAACTATGAAGGACTTTGTAAATCACAATGGTTTTAATAAAATTAAAATTTTAAAAAAGAACATGTAAAAAATAAAATGCTAGAGACAATTTGTTGTAGTTAGATATACCAAAAGTTATCGATTCCAGTGCTTACAAAATTCCACTATCGAGACCTGCATGAAGTCCTGATATATAGGAAAATGTCAGAAGTACTCACCCCAGGTTGCTGTCCCTTCCTTAAGTCATGCTACCAACAGATATATACACAATCATGGTGAATGTTGGGCACCCAGGACATAAATACATTTAGCTAGAAAGATAATAGTCTGAAGAAAGAGGCAGAAAAGGTGATTTGGGGACCCTGGACCCCATTAAAGGAACATAACTAAAGGAATATACCAGGTACAAACAGTCCTATCAATGATGTTCCTTGTTGTAAGTGCTGCACAGTCTATGACATTGCAATCAATCACAGGATGTTTTCATTAGTTTCTGCCAAATTTTCTGTCACTAACTTGTGTCTGCATTTAGTCCACAATTGGAAGACTGGAATTGCACCCCATTCTACACTTCTCCAAATAAATGTCTCATCATTAAATGTGATGCATGAGCTACTTTTCAGCAATTCCTCATTCAAATCCAAATTATGGCCATTAAAACCGACGCTGCTCTCAGTTTTGGCACTAGGCAAAACACACTTTTTAAAATTTAATCTGCATTACTAACATTTCCTCAATCACTTTACGCCTCGATAATAACAGTAAATCAGTCCAAATTGGGAGCATTTTCCCATTTCCATGGTATTTATGGTCCCTCATGCTCAGCCAATATAATATCAAGATGCCAATAGAACATTACCAAATGCAAAGCTGAAAAAGAAATCCGGCAACACACCATTAGATAGCATTTTCACCCCAGACACAAAATGTACATAAATCAAAAGCAAGATTAAAGTGCATCAAAATAATCAGAAGGTAAAAATTCCTCAGTATATTTTCTTGTATATTTATGGGAATCTAGATCTGGAAGTGATCAGGGGACTATATACAGTGCCCAGGTTCAAACCAGGTTGTCACAAGCCAGGCAAGTGTCAACCTCTGTGCTATTTCTCCCACCACAGATTTAGTATAAGTGAAGCTTATAATTTGATTTTTAATAATGGCTGTACTTAACTTACAAAATTCCTACAACTGTCTGCTCTTGCCTCTTAGTATATGCTTGCTTCGGCATAGTACTGGAAAATGTTCAACACTATAAAAAAAAAGAGTTGGAATCATACCTTTATGGCAAAATTTTCACAAACAAATTGATATATGTTTAATTCTTGGCTCTGACACCTATGGGATATCAGACCTGATCTTCAATTTCTTTAAATATGAAATGAAGAAAAGAGACTCTCTTAGAGTTAGTATAAAGCTTCCTATCTTAACATGATATTCAATACCTGGTATATATTAAACATCAAAAACTGCCTACTTCATATGACAAATTCTTTATCTGAAAGTTAATGAAAATGAACTGAAGCGTTATTAATAACCCCTGGAATTAAGAGCAATTGTTGTCTTCTATTCCTGAGAAACTCTGCTTTCTAGTAGGACTTCATCAAATCTACCTTTTCATCTATATATGTAGCTTATTAGAGGATAGAATTGTATTTTTATTTCCTCCTGAAATGATATTCAAGATTGGTCAAAAACAAAACAAAACAAAAAAGATAAGAAAAATAGTGCATGGGATGGGAGCCGGGAGGTGGCGCAGGAGGTAAGGTGCCTGCTGCCTTGCCTGCGCTATCCTAGGACGGACCACGGTTCGATCCCCCGGTTCCCATATGGTCCCCTGTGCCTGCCAGGAGCGACTTCTGAGCGCATAGCCAGGAGTAACCCCTGGGTGTCACTGGGTGTGGCCCAAAAACCAAAAAAAGAAAAATAGTGCATGGGGCCAGAGAGACAGCACAGCAGTAGGGCATTTGCTTTGCAAGCAGACCAACATTGGTCAAAATTCTGGCATCCCATATGGTCCCCTGTGCCCACCAGGAGCGATTTCTGAGCACAGAGCCAGGAGTAATCCCTGAGTGCTGCCAGATATGGCCCAAAAACCAAAAAAAAGAAAAAAGAAAAAGTAGTGCAGTGTCTTTTAAAAAGTTTATGCATTTCCTCACTATGCTAAATGTCATTATAACAGGACCCACTGATTTCATTTCTACATATCTACACAGTAGAAATGAAATTCTTTATATGCAAAATAACTTGTTATATGAAGATTCTTAGCAGCAGTAGTCATAGTTGCTCAAATATGGATTCAAATGCCTGGACTCCTAGCCCACTCATATGCACATTAATGTTCAAGAAGCAGTGTACTGGAGGGGGTGGTAGTACAGTGGATAGGGCATTTGCCTTGCACACAGCAAGCCTGGATTCAATCTCTGCCCCCCATGTAGTCCCCAAGCCCACCCAGATTGAGCACAGAGCACAGATCCAGGAGTAAACCCTGAGCACTAGTGGATATGGCATAAAGAAAACAAAAAATTTTAAAGCGGTGTACTGTGTTTTTTTTTTGTATTAATGATGTTCAGTCATGTATCATGATTAAGTATATATGATATAGAGAAATTGAAGAGTACAAAACACTAGATTTTTCCAGTTCATATCTTTACACTTTTGCCTTTATGCTCCATCTTCTGAAAGAGTCATTATATGATCTTCCTGTACCAAATCTGTCATTACCTAAAGATTATAAAAATTAAAATATATACTTAATGTGTGAACAGAAAGGAGTATTTAGAGGCAAAAAAAATAAAAAGTAAAAAAAAATGTAGAAACCTTACCTATAGCTCAGAGAAATAATACCTGAAAAGTGAAAATGTCTAGGGGTGGGTCCAGTGGGTAGGGCATTTGCCTTGCATGCGGTTGACCTGGGTTCAATCCCTGGCATCCTAAGGTCCCCAAGCCTACTTGGAGTAATTTTTTAGTGCAGAGCCATAAGTAACCCCTATGTACTTCGAGGTGTGGTCCAAAAAACAAAAACCAAAAAATAATATTTAGGGGCCAGAGAGATAGTGCAGGGAGTTATGGTGCTTGCCACACATGCAGCCAACTCTGGTGGGATTCCCTATACCAGATGGTACCCTGGGCACCACCAGAAGTGGTCCTTAAGCACACTCAAGTATGGCTCAAGTCTTGATTCATCGCCCCCAAAAACAGTGATCAATTTTGATTTAGTATTTGTGCTGCCTTTCAGCTAGTGGTCATGTGACTTGTTCTAAGGAACAGAATTTGAGTGTAAGGAAAGCAAGTTTGTTTCAGCCAGAGACCCTAAGTGCTTCAATTTGGTAGCAGAGAGTCCCATGAGGCTGCTTATACCCAGGAAGTCTATTGAGACACTTGTTAGAAGCAGAATTTAGCCCCAGTAGGCCATAAAGAGGGCAAGTTACAAATCTGCCGTCTCCAGCAAATGCACCACCTGTAGTAATTACTAAGCTGTAGCTGGCCCTGACAGATACATTCCTACTCACCAAAAGTATAACATTTAGGACCTTTTTGGTTTGAGTTTGGGTTTGGGGACCATACCTAGCAGTGCTCAAGAGCTACTCCTAGTTCTGTGTTGAAGGATCACTCCTGATAGTGCTCAAGACGCCATGTGGTGCTGGATATTGAACTGGGGTCATGCAAAGCAAGCACCTTAGCCCTTGTGCTATCTCTCCAGTTACAAGGGTTTTAAATGACCAATGACCATATTTCTCGCTCTATAAGACGCACCTGACCATAAGATGCACATAGTTTTTTGATGCTCTCCTCCTCTGCACTCAGGCTTCAGCTCCAGGCAGCACTCGCTCCATAAGACACACAAGATGAAGCTTGCCACAAAGACTGGTGGTGAGTGCAGTTAGAGAAATAACTACACTGACAACTATCATGACAATGGTAGTGAGTGAGAGAAAAGGAATGCCTTTTTCGAAGACATGCAGGGACTGGGGGAGAAGGGAAATGGGGGCATTGGTGGTGGGAAGGTGAAGGGAGGAGTTCTTTTTATGACTGAAACCCAACTACAAACACGTTTGTAATAATGGTGCTTATACAGCGAATGACTTGGATTGGACAATCTAGTTTGCCTGGAGCCTAGAGTTGGTCTTATGCCAGGAAACTTCAGGGGTAGGGCCTCCTTGTATTTAAGCCAATGCTTTTCCTTTCCATGTCCCTCATATTTTGGTGGGCCTATGCAAACAATAATTGCCACCCTAACACTGTTTTTACTGTGCTCCTTTGACTCTAACCCCTAAGAAAAACAACCCACTTAAACTTTTGAGGTTAACTTAAACTAATATGCATGTGCATGGAAATGTAAAAAAAGTACTTTGCCTTTAATGTTTAAGGAGTTACATAGTTTTATGGCTTTAGATTGCTTTGTGTGCTGCTAAGAAATATTATGTATTACAATCTGGGGACTTGTGGGACAAAGTAATTCTACATGGGTTCTGTTTTATTTTTCTTAATGTTCTTTGGCTGAAAGTTCAAAGTTCAAATGTCAGCAAGGGGATTTCTGAGAATTCTGTTTATGGGTGATTGTCCTTTCACTGTAACTTTACCTTGTCCTCTTTCTTTGCATCTTTGTTCTCATAATTAAAAACACAAAATTAAAAAAAATGGTGCTTAAATAAAGATATTATTTTGGGTGGCCGGAGAGATAGCATGGAGGCAGGGCATTTGCCTTGCATGCTTAAGGATGGTGGTTCAAATCCCAGCATCCCGTAGGAGCAATTTCTGAGCCAGGAGTAACCCCTGAGCATTGCTGGGTGTGACCCAAAAAAAAAAAAAAGATGCACTTTGGAGAGTGTGTCTTACGATACAAAAATATGGTAATTTGTATTCTTTCACAACATAAATGTTCCCCAGCAAATTAGGGCTGTAAAGAAACTTTACTGTAGTGTATTAAAAAATACTTCACTTTGGATACTTGACTATCTTTGGCAATTACTGGATCTCTTTCAATGGTGCACTGAAGTCAATGAGAATTATCTGATTCCATTAGAACTCTGTACCCTGCACTGTCTGGGGACTATTTTATAATGCTTTCCATGGCAGAGAGCAGAGCATAATGCAAATCATGCTCCTCTAGGCAAACAAATCAATTGTACACGGAAACAACTCTCATTCCTTCGATGAAATCAACCCTGCTGTCATTAGTTGGGTTCATTTCAACAGCCCTTGAGCCCATGAAAATCTCTGGTTCTTTGATCCCTCCTACTTGTGGCAAATGCCTGATTCCTTATTAATGAGTTTTAAAATATATTTAACACATGGCCTGTATATAAGTGGATGAGAAGTAGCCTACTTCTTTTATAAATGTTCTCTTTTATTAATGAGTTTTAAATATATTTAATATATCTTTAATATCTATTATATATTATTAAATATATATTACTAAATATATCTAAGGTATATATTAAATATAGTTAACAGATGACCTGTCTATAACTGGATCTGATATCTTCTTTAAATTTTCTCTTTTAGGGGCCTGGAGAGATAGCACAGAGGCGTTTGCCTTGCAAGCAGTCGATCCAGGACCAAAGGTGGTTGGTTCGAATCTCAGTGTCCCATATGGTCCCCTGTGCCTGCCAGGAGCTATTTCTGAGCAGACAGACAGAAGTAACCCCTGAGCACCGCCGGGTGTGGCCCAAAAACCAAAAAAAAAAATTTCTCTTTTAACCACTCAGAATAATTAATGGTTCCTGAAAGTGTGAGAGAGCTTACTGGGTTCAGCTCATGCTTTGCATACATGCTAGAATTTTTTTCTTGTTTTCCTCATCTAAAAACTATGTGCATCCTATCCCAGGACCAACAGCAACAACAACAACTAAAAGCTCTAGCCTAGCTTTTGGTCTACGATCAGTTCAACAAACAAGATCTCCAATTCCAGAGGTCTGACTGAAACAATCGCAACTGAACGGGTCTTCGGAAACATAACGAAAGACTCTATCCCAGGCTCCATCCTAGGAGCAACACAATGACCAAGACCACCAACTACAGAAGATGGATTAAAACGACACTGAAGAAGCAGAACTGCTAGAACCACAAAGAAAGACTTCATCATAAGCTCCATTCCTTGAACTGTACAGACATCAAGATCTCTAGATACAAAGGTCCGATTTTACCATTCATGACGAAGCAGAAGTCTTCCATACACCACAAAAGCACCGAGGAAAGAGTAAATGATCATACTAGGAGTTTATAGTTAATCCCATGACAGTATACTTCAGGGGTGGAGAAACCCTGTATCACCTAGGAATTCCCTCTATAATGTCCCCAATAGTTACTGTGTCTATGCAGGGGGAAAAGAAAATAAATAAATAAATAAAATAAAATAAAATAAAAATAGGGTCCGGAGAGATAGCACAGCAGCGTTTGCCTTGCAAGCAGCCGATCCAGGACCAAAGGTGGTTGGTCCGAATTCCGGTGTCCCATATGGTCCCCCGTGCCTGCCAGGAGCTATTTCTGAGCAGACAGCCAGGAGTAACCCCTGAGCACTGCCGGGTGTGGCCCCAAATCCAAAAAAATAATAATAATAAAATAAAATAAAAATAAATAAAAAAGCACAAAATAATCCTTTTATCTACATATATATATTGATTGATTGATTTTTTTGACTTCTTTATTTTGGTGTAGATATTGAAGTTGATGTCTCCAATTTTATTTTATTTTATTTTATTTTATTTTTCTCTTTCTTTTTGCACTCTGGAATGGTTTGATTCCAGGACCGAGACTATTGTGTGGTGCTTGTCTTTATTGCTGTAGTGCTCACTGGATATTTTATTTGATATTTCTTTCTGTATTGTTGCGGGGGTTTAATTACTTTTTCCTGTCCTCTCTCAAACTGAGGTTGAAAGCCTCTAGAAGGACTCCGCTCGTTTTAAGCTTATGTGATGTTTTTACCCCATTCTATTGCTTTTCTTTCCTTCAAACAAAACCACATAACTCGAACTATCTAGCTCCACCTCTCAAATAGAGGGGGAAACAAGGGAGGGTACCAGGACCAAACAGATATAAGATCACTAATAGTAAGCTAGACACAAAGGGGACCACTTACTCTACCAACCCGGGGGGAGAGAGGGATACGGGTTGCAGGAAGGGAATGGGGGTGGAAGGAGGACAAATTTGGTGATGGGAATTCCCCTGATTCAACCTAAAATACTACTGTAAAAGATATGTAAGCCAATATGGTCAAAATAAAAGTTTAAAAAAAAACTATGTGCATCTTACGGTCAGGTGCGTCTTATAGAGCAAAAAATACATTCAGTGCTTTATCTTAATTTAGCATCATGGAACTTAAAAGAGTTAAGGACACTCTTGACTGCTTCCTCAATTATATTTTCATAAAACTGGACATTTTTAACATCTTCATTGACTTTCCTCTGTGGTTTTTTTTGTTTTGTTTTGTTTTGTTTTTGGGTCACACCCGGTGGCGCTCAGGGGTTACTCCTGGCTATTCGCTCAGAAGTCGCTCCTGGCAGGCACGGGGGACCATATGGGGAACCGGGGGATCTAACCGCGGTTCGTCCTAGGTTAGCGCAGGCACCTTATCTCCAGCGCTACTGCCTGGCCCCTTTCCTCTGTGTTTTTCAAAGAGGACTCATTACACTTAAGTTTTCCTTTCTGTAAAATAACTCACTTTTTTCAATGTTTCTTGTTAACTCTCAGGAGAGTCTATGATATGTTTTCACATGGTAATGACTCCCCAACTGAGCTTACATGTGCATTTTGATTACAGAGAAATTATTCACAGCATTCACCTCCGATGTAATGCAGCTTATTAATGTTTTTATTAACTGTAACTGATGAAGAGATTATTTCCTGGCTTCATTCCAAGAAAAACGACTGCTAAATTATCACATTAAAAATTCATTTCTACTGAAAGAAATATAATTTTTCCAACTCCAGTTCTCGAATTCAATATAATTTAATTATAAAAACACAGATAAGGGATTTTGGCTTCTGGTGCTCATTATATTTTTTTATCATTTTATAATAAAAATAATAAATAAAGATGAATCGTTTCTAGCTGAGATACTTTGGTTTGGGTTTGGAAGGAACTTCCTAATCAACTTAAAACTTTTAATTTGGGGGAAGCTTTAAGGCTAATATCCAATCTAGGACCTCTTACAAGGCGTGAAAGATAAGAAAAGAGGGAAATATTAATTTTAATTGCTTTATTTAAACATCATGGTAAAATTTGTTCATTGTTGGGTTTAAGTCATACAATGGATACCATCCTTCGCCAGTGCACCCTTCCTTCGCCATCACCTGTGTCTTCCAACTTCCCTCCCACCCTCTACACCCCACCCCTGCCTTGCTCTAAGGCAAATTGCTTCTCTCGCACTCTCTCACTCCCCCTTTCCTTTGTTTGACTCTTTGGTCTGCATTATTGTTAACAGAGGGGTGCCTTGTCTGTTAGTTTCTCAAGGGAAAAGATTTTCAAACCAGGACCTGAAAGCAGTGAAAACTCTATATTACTATAATAATGTAGTAATAATAATGTTGCTTCACGGGGCCAGAGAGATAACACAATGGTAGGGCAATTGCCTTGCATGAAGGCAACCCAGTATGGACCCAGGTTCAATCCCATATGACATCCCATATGATCCTCTGACCCTGCCAGGAGTGATTTCTGCGTGCAGAGCCAGGAGTAACCCCTGAGTGCCACTGGGTATGCCCCCCCAAAAAAAATGTTGCTTCAACTAGAAGTAAGATACAAAAAGACAGTTTGATTCTCTGACTTGAAGAATGAATGCACTAATGGCAAAAGCAGTCAGATTTAATGAATTTCTAATTCCAACTAGGTTATGCTCTGGCTATTTATATTGTTTGGTTTGGTATATGCTATCAATTATCAAAGGCCTTGTCTTTTCAAATCTGAACTTAGAAAACTGTGGACCACTATTTCATATGGACTCACATAAGTTTGTTTAAATTTGTTTTATAACCAATTTCCTTATAATTTCTTTTCAGTCAATAACAATATTTTTGACACAAGCTAGGTAAAAAGGGGTCACAATGGAAAAAGTATAAGAAGTTCAATTTTAAGGATCTGGAACGTTGCACAGTGAGTAGGGCATTTGCTCTGTACTCGGCCAATCTGGGTTTGATCCCTGGGATCCCATATGGTCCCCTGAGCTTGCCAGGAGTTATTTCTGAGCACAGAGCCAGGAGTAACTCCTGATCACTGCCAGGTGTGGTCCAAAATAAAAGTTCCATTTTAAGATGCCTTATTGTTAGGGGAAAAAACTGTATTATGACTGATTACTGTGAGGATGCAATCATCTACTCCTATCTGATTCAGATGTGAAGATAATAAAGGTAGTTGACTCAACATTTCCAAGGCCTGATCATTTCCACAGTGTAGAATCAAAGTTTATTATAAAAAACATTCTAAAAGGGACCAGGCGGTGATGCTGGAGGTAAGGTGCCTGCCTTGCCTGAGCTAGCCTAGGACGGACCACGGTTCGATCCCCGGTTTCCCATATGGTCCCCCAAGCCAGAAGCAACTTCTGAGCGCATAGCCAGGAGTAACCCCTGAGCGTCACTGGGTGTGGCCCAAAAAACAAAACAAAACAAAACAAAAAAATACATTCTAAAAGGATAGACCACAGGGAAAAAAAATGGTAATTCAAAGACAAGCACGCCATGGGAGTGATCATTCTGCAAAATGTAAGCATCCAGTCAATATTATCATACTCTTAAATTTCTATAATGGTATAGTCAATAATATCACAATAAAACTGGAAAAGTCAAACAAAGTTAATGTTATGCTGCAGATAAAAATAGCCTCCAAATGCCCAGTCACACTGCAACCTACTGAATCTAGCGTGGAGTCTGATAAAGCCAGTTTCTGCTTCCAAGGTGAACGAGCATTTCCGAGGCGGCTCTGTCCTTCGCTCTGCTGGTCATATAATCAATCACACAGTCCTTCTCAATGATTATCTCTGAAATGGGCATCAAGCTGATCCCCACTAGTTAAAGGCCGAAGATTCTTGAGAAACTTTCCCTCTCTTAAGTACAGAATACAGCAAAAAAATAAAAAAATAATAAAAGTCCATCTTCACTCTGCAGAGAGTGTCTTGTCTGCCTCTAACCAGCCATTGCAGCTATGAGAAGGTCACCTTAGGGACATAGTTAACCAAGAAGGTGTGGAAGCAAGATGAGATGAACTTGGATGAGTGATGAGAGTGAAGTGACTGTTACCTGGCCAGGGGTTCTGCACTTAGGTCTTGAAAGAAAAGATCAAAACAAGATACTTTTATTTAAAGAGTAAAAAAAAGTATCTTTGCGGGGGCACGCCTAATGGTGTTCAAGGGTTACTCCTGGCTCTACACTCAGAAGTTGCTCCTGGCAGGCTCCGGTGACCATATGGGATGCCAGGGATCAAACCCGAGTCCATCCCAGATCAGTCATGTGCAAGGCTAATAGTTTACCGCTGTGCTATCACTCTGGCCTCAAGAAGTGTCTCTTTACTCTTTGAACATCTTTTTCTTTTTTAATTTTTTTTTTTTTTGGTTTTTTGGGCCACACCCGGTGATGCTCAGGGGTTACTTCTGGCTATGCGCTCAGAAGTCGCTCCTGGCTTGGGGGACCATATGGGACACCAGGGGATCAAACCGAGGTCCGTCCTAGGCTAGCACAAGGCAAGGCAGGCACCTTACCTCCAGCGCCACTGCCCGGCCCCCTCTTTGAACATCTTTAAATTAAGTTTTTCACTACCTAGAACTAAGAAAGAGCTAAAGAAAACATGCAATAACTACATTGGAAATGTTTGTTTGGTTTTCATTTGGGGGCCAAACTCGGCCATGCTGAGGGCTGATTTCTGGCTCTGGACTCAGGGATCACACTTGGTGGGGAGCAGGGAACTATCTAAAATGCCAGAAATCGAACATGGGTTGGCCTTACGTCACCTTACCCACTGTCCTATCACTCCAGTTCCAAGAAATGTTTTTGCATTAAAACGGGAAAGTATACTCAAATGTAGTGATACCAATTTTGGGGTTTTTTTTTTTTTTTGGTTTTTGGGCCACACCCAGTGACGCTCAGGGGTTACTCCTGGCTATGCGCTCAGAAGTCGCCCCTGACCTGGGGGACCATATGGGGCACGGGGGATCGAACCGCGGTCCGTCCAAGGCTAGCGCAGTAAAGCAGGCACCTTACCTTCAGCGCCACCGCCCGGCCCCCTGTGATACCAATTTTTGTTGTGATGACAGATCGGAGTCCAGAGTCTTTGATCATATTGACTTTAGACTAGCCCAGTGCAGCCCTGGAGATATGCAAGCCCCACTGGGGTGACTCTGGGGTTCCTGGCACACAGGGCCCAAGCAGCACTGAATTCTTAAGCCTCCGTGTTTAACTGCCGCCTGGCTCTCAGGGAATTGCCAGGAATTGCCAAGATCCTGGGACCTTCTGAGCACCACCTGGGAAATCCAGCCCCCCCAACACTAATAATAAATAAAAATGTAAAGTTAATTGTGTAAATCAACGTAACAATAAAAAGAAATATAAGCCATAATATCATCTCTAAAGTACAGGTTCTTGTCAATAAATGTAATAATCAGCTTGTTAGAACAGAGAAATAAACTGACACTATATATTGGAGTGAAGAGATTCCTCTACACTGTTAGCATTTTATCAATCATTTCTTCTCAGCTTTAAAATGAACCTTTCAGGGGCCAGAACATCAGCACAGAGGTAGGGCGTTTTTGCCTTGCAGATGGTCAAGCCCGGACGGATCCCAGTTTGATTCCCATATGGCATATGGTCCACCGTGCCTGCCAGGAGTGATTTCTGAGTGCAGAGCCAGGAATAACCCCTGAGCGATGCCAGGTGTAACCCCCAAATCATAAATAAATAAAAACATAAATACATAAATAAATACATAAATAAAATTGAACTTTTAAAATAAATAAAATGGAATCATTCCTGATTCCATCCCAATCCTAGAGTCCAACCTCTCTGCTGCAAGTTTTAAAAACTGAGATCTAGGGGCCCGGGAGAGAGCATGGAGGTAAGGCGTTTGCCTTTCATGCAAAAGGTCATCGGTTCGAATCCCGGTGCCCCATATGGTCCCCCGTGCCTGCCAGGAGCGATTTCTGAGCATGGAGCCAGGAGGAACCCCTGAGCACTGCCGGGTGTGACCCCCAAAAAAAAAAAAAACTGAGATCTACCTCTCCAAACTTTAAAAGCAAAATCTATGTGACAATACATAAAACAGAAGTTGAAATTTTTGATGTCATGAACCCACAGCTTTGCCTGAGCAAGTCATTTAAGTTTTCTGTTCCTGTTATTTCACAGGAAATGAGACTCTAATCTATTCGGAGCTCACATTATTTTTAGTCAGTCCCAACTACCCACTTCAATCTGTTCATTTTTAAGGTTTATGTGGGTTTTAACATTCGCTGTAGAATACTATTCATACTGTAAAGTAGAATTTGATTATCCATAAATAAAATAATACGCTTCCAAATGGGAATGAGGGAGGTGGCCAAGCAAAGTGAAATTAAATCAAACTACTCCCACCAAAAATATCTCTTAAGAGGCCAAACTCAATTCTGCATGGAGCGCCTGCCTTGTAAGTGTGGCCTGCGAGTTCATCTTGGGTACCACCGCATGGCAAGCATGACCCCAGTATCATTAACAGAGCGTGTGGGCTTTGGTGCACCACCATTGAATCCGTGCAACACTGCAATTAAAAGTGTGGCCACCAGTTATAGTAAAAACAACACACAGGGCAGGGAAGGGAGAGGCGGAGAAGAACGCTTACACTGGAACAATGAGACGTGACAGCAAGACAATAGGAACAACAAATACATCCTTAAACGTTGACTATTAGCCCAAAACTAGAAAACAGGAGCTGGAACGATAGCACAGCTGGTAAGGCATTTGCCTTGCAAGTGGCCAACCAGGACAAACCCGACCAGGGTTCGATCCCCAGTACCCCATATGGTCCCCCAAGCCTGCCAGGGGTGTTTCTGAGCACAGATGCAAGAGTAACCCCTGAGTGCCATCAAGTGTGGCCCCAAAACAACAACAACAACAAATAAAAACACCAAAACTGGAACAACCCAAGTTACTAGATATGCAAAATGTGGAATGGCTATACAATGGAATCCTTTCCTACTATAAAGGGGGGTAAAAATCCTGATACAAGCACCATGATTGAGTCACAAAATTATACTAAATGAAAGAAGCGCAAACTATACCATAATAGCAAAAGTACATCCGAGGTTACCTGGTGCTGAGAGCTGAGGGCAGATAAGATCATGTAAAGCATGTGAAGCTTTGGGGTTGTGTGGAGAGGGAGGGAGGGAAATATTTTATGTTTTGATTATGAAAAAGCTGTATAAGAGTATATGAATCAGTGAATTATACACTTTATGTGAAGGCACTATGTTGTACAAAATTTATAGTATACTAGAAACAATTGGCCAAAAATTTGACTTCCATTCCATGAAAAATATATATTGAAGAACATGGTAAAATAAACTCCAAAATAGTAATCATAGCCTTAAATTGTACCCTATGCACATTTTTCTAAGACCCAGGGTTGCTCCAATGATTTATAATTGTTTAGAAATGGTAATCCAATTTCATCAGGAAGAAAATTTATTTCCCGGCTAAAATTAGAAGTGGATGTCATATGACCTCTGTTCTCTGTATAGGAACAGCACACACTCTCTCTTTCTCTCTCTCTGTTTCTCTGTCTCTCTGTCTTTCTCTCTCTTTCCCTCCTTCCCTCATCCCCTCCCTCCATCCTCACAAAGTGCTAGAGTCCCTGAATATTCATCTTACCACCAGGAACTGATCACAGAGCAATAGAGCCAGGCATAAGCCCTAAGCATTGCCAAGTATAGTCCAAAAAAAATAAATAAATAAAGCTTTCATATTTTGTGTTTTATTTTGCTCAACTCAAATCAGTTCTTGTAGGATGGTAGTATTTCAAATTAAATGTATCTCCATGGGTTCAGAAGTCAGTGTTTACATTAGTTTGTTTTCTTCACATTAAATTTTGATAGTTTCATGGATATGTTCTCAAAGTAATTACTGCTTGATTTTATGCTGAGTTTATTGATAAAATAATTCAGCACGAGCTGTCTGTACATTACTGCTACCCTCTGCACACCCATCTGAAGCTCATGGACAGGAAATATCAGCAATGAACAATTCCATGCAATCTATGAGCTATAACTCTAGCATACCAGAATTCCCACTCATGCCCAGACTTTCTTTTCTAAATTATTCCTGAGCATCCCTCAACCTCCTCAAATTCAACATGCCCAGGACTCATTGTCTTCATTTGCTCCTCTTCCTCTCCCATCTTTACCCAAAGCCTAGGCAATACCCTCAACTTCTATTTTTCACCTCTCTCCTCCTCCCAAATTAGTCTCTAAGACCATCACCACATCTCAGGTCAGCCCTGATTTCTCCAAGCCAGGACCACTTCCCCTTAGCTCCGGCTATTTCTCACACAGATCACTTCACTGGTCTCCTAAGGGCCCTTTTCTTCTTTCCAATCCCAATTTTTTCCTCCCCTTTTTGCACTTCACTCTCACCAGATCAGTTCTCATGAAGAACAAGTTAGTATTTCAGCAAAGTTCAATTCCCTGAACCATGTACATGATAGACACCCACCCCAAGAATTTATCCGGGATTAATATTGTAAATAAATAAATATATAAGTGACAATCAATAAGTAAAAAGGAATGTGTTTTAAACCTCAAACATAGCATGGAGAGATAGCATGGGGATAAGGCATTTGCCTTTCATGCAGAAGGTCATTGGTTCGAATCCCGGCATCCCATATAGTCCCCCGAGCCTGCCAGGAGTGATTTCTGAGCCTTCCTATGCCCCTCACATCCTACCAGATGCCCCTTGCCTTCTGCCATAACCCCTATTTAGACAATTTTCACCTGTGTACCCCTTGAAACATCCTGGATAGAGCCACTGGACTCATCTGTCAAAAACAAAGGTCAGGAATCCTTTTTTTAGTTTATTTGCTTTGGATTTTGGGTTTTGGGCCACACCTAGCGGTGCTGAGGGCTTACTCCTGGCTGTGGATGCAGGGATCGCTCCTGGTAATACTCAAGCGACTATATTGGATGCCAAGGATCAAACCCAAGTCAGACTGTGCAAGCCAAGCACCCTACCTGTTATTATCTCTCCAAACCCAAGAGTAGGAATTTCTTTGGAAAAAAGTTGACTTGTCCTCAAGTCATGAAGATGAGGCCTCAAAGAACCACCCAGAACTTAATAGTGTCTATCTGTCTTGCAAAAGCCAAAAGAAGAGAAACAAGAGGGAATCTCTGAGAGTCAAGTGAAGTTGGTCTCTTGCTGAAGACAGACTGTACAGGAGAGGGTGAGCAGTGGTTAAGTACTGGCACTGAAAGAACACTGTGCTTATTCGTGAACTTAGCCATAGAAATGAAGAGAAACTTCTTACTTTAGTGGTTCATGTAGCCTTGTGGAAGAACACACACACCCATCCTCCCCACCCCCAGCAAATTCCAACATCAACAAAGGGAGCAAATGCACCTGCTTTTAGACTCCATCTACTCACGAAGCTTGTCTAGCCCCCTGGTGCCATGTCTCTCATCCCCAGGGGGAGGGCCCTGGGACCCCATGTCCTTTCCAGTTAGGACAGACAGCATTCCTTCCATAAGACAGGTGACTATATTCTTTTTTAATATATATCTTTATTTAAGCACCATGATTACAAGCATGTTTGTATTTGGGGTTTCAGTCATAAACAGAATACCCCCCTTCACCAGTGCAGCATTCCCACCACCAATGTCCCCATCCTCCCCTGTGACTGCATTGGAAACTGGAGTCTACTGCTTCAGAGCATGACCAAAGAGCCAAGAAAATGGCTCAAAAGGCTGGAAGGCAGGTGTGGCCTGAAGGAGACCAAAGGCCACTTCCTAACACTACATGGTCCCCTCTGTGCTGGCAGAAACAACCTCTGCATACAGATTCTGAAATATTCCCAACCACTGCTAGGTATGGCCCAAAAACAAAATAGTGATGAATAAATAAATAACATTTTCCCTGGTGAATCACTCATTCCCAAATGAAAAATCTGCTTTGCTCTATAGTCAATGCCAATAAAAGAAATTCTCCTTCCTTCTCTCCTTCCCTCCCTCCCTCCTTCCTTCCTCCTTCTTTCCTTCCTCTTTCTTCCTTCTTTCCTTCATTATTTTCTTTCTTCCTACTTTCCTTCCTTTCTTATTTCCTTTGTTTTTTGTTTCTGGTCATATATTTTTTTAATATTATCTTTATTTGAGCACAAACAAAATTGTAGTTGGGTTTCAGTCATAAAAAGAACACCCCCCTTCACCAGTGCAACATTTCCACCACCAATGCCCCCCAACTCCCTCCTCCCCCACCTTCTGCCTGTATTCAAGAGAGGCATTCTACTTCTCTCACTCAGTGACATTGTCATCATAGTTGTCAGTGTAGTTATTTGTCTAACTGCACTCACCACTCTTTATGGTGAGATTCATATTGTAGATAGGTCCTTCCAGCCCTCCTCTCTATTGTCTCTGGGTGTTATTATAGTAATGTCTTTTATTTTTCTTAAATCTCACAGATGAGTGAGACTACTCTATGTCTATTTCTCTCCCTCTGACTTATTTCACTCAGCATAATAAATTCCATGTCCATCCATGTATAGGGAAATTTTATGACTTCATCTCTCCTGACGACTGCATAATATTCCACTGTGTATAGGTACCACAGTTTCTTTAGCCACTCATCTATTGAAGAGCCTTATTTCCTTTGTTCCTTCTTTATTTCCTTCCTTCCTTATTTCCTTCTTTCATTTCCTCTATCCAAAAAAGATAGGAAAAAAGAAATTCTCCCCATGGTGACAGAGAGGAGAAAGGTGAGAGGAGAGAGAGAAGCAGGGCAGACTTACCCAGACCCTGATTCTGCTGTTCCCACTCGAGGCTGTCCGGCACCTGGTACGTGGCTCCCTCTGCTAGGTCTACAGGTCGCCGCTCGAGGCCAGGTTCCTGGGAGGTCAGGCCAGGGAGGGTGAACCCCGGCAGCTCCCCATCATCATCCAAGCCCTCGCCCAGTGAATCTGCATCTTTCTCTTCCTCGTCATCCTCCTCGTCTTCCTCATCTTCATCCTCCTCCTCCTCATCCTCTTCATCCTCATCTTCTCCTTCTAGGCAAACAACAACAAGATCAAAGGGAAAGAGTGAGAAACAGAGTGTATGAATCAATGAATTTGTGAAATTATCATTGGTAGACTCATAATCATAGCACCTCAGTAAAACAGAAAAATAAAACTTGGAAGAAAAATTAAATAAAATTAGAAATTAAAAAATAATTAAATTTAATTTTTAACATAGATTTATTCACTTATTTTAGGTTTCTGAGTCACACCCTGCTGCATTCAGGGGTTAGTCCTGGCTCTGTGCTCAGAAATAACTCCTGGCAGGATAGCATGGAGGTAGGGTGCTTGCCTTGCATGCAGAAGGATGGTGGCTCAAATGCCGGCATCCCATATGGTTCCCGGTGCCTGCCAAGGGTGATTTCTGAGCACAGAGTCAGAAGTAACCACTGAGCGCTGCCAGGTGTGACCCCCCCCAAAAAAAATAAAACAAATAAAAAGAAATCTCACCTGGCAGGCTCGGGGGACCATGTGGGAAGCCGGGAATTGAACCCGGGTCCCTCCCAGGTCGGCCACAGGCAAGGCAAACACCCTACCGCTGTGCTATTGCTCTGGCCCTGAACTTAATTCACTTTAATGCATAAATTTACTTAAATAGGTGAAACACTGCAAAACAGACTTGGCCTATGTAAACAAATTTTATTTGCTTTACACTTTTGTTTCATTTTTTGTTTGCTTGCTTGCTTGTTTTATGCTTTTTGGACCATGCCTGGCAGTGCTCAGAAATTGCTTCTGGCTCTATATTCAGCAGTTACTCCTGGAAGTGCTCAGGAGACCATATGGGATGCTGGGGATTGAACCCAGTTGGACACTTGCAAAGAAAGTGCCCCACATGCTGCACTATCCCATCAGCCCAAAGTTGGGCACATTATCACACTACTACATGCCCACAGTTACAACAGATAGATTTAGAATCAATGTTCAAATAACATAGATTTTTATTAGAGTCGTCTTTATATCCACATGGGATAGGAAACAATCCGTTTTCAGGACGTCATTAGATAGAATACAGAAAGCAAATAGAATTTTACAGGGCTTCCCCTAACCCTTTATACCAGTAATCAAGAGAATAGAATATTCTAGCATAATCTGCTTCCTGGTCTGTGTCCACATCAGCAAGTGGAATTCACAGTGGTAAGAGAAAAAGAAAAAAAAAAACACCCCTGGGTCTGATGTCCTTACACAGGAATGATCTGGAAGCAACAGCATCATTTTCTCAAGATCACACTAAAGGGGATGTGCAAAAACTATGGAACAGTCAGAAAAGGCAACTAAAAAGCGCACTAGGCAGTCAGAAATGCGACCCAAAAAAGGCTCCAGAGAGACTCTTTGCTCAAGCAAGATGTAAACTGAGCCGTGGAAGATTATGGCCAGATACATTGGCCCACAAAGCAGAAAACTGGCCATCTCTTGAGGAGAGGGTGGACCAAGCCTCTGTCCTGTTGAAGCCACGCTTGCTGCCTCCGTCACCCAGAATCCAGAGGGGACAGTGGAGGTGGATTCTGAATGACAAGCAAAGCTCCACTCGCCACTCAGTGCTTTTCCCACATCCAAACATACATGCTATGTTTATATGTCAGTTGCTTTCACAAGTACATTCCCAGTGTCTGCTCCAGACATCCCAGAGCATTCAGAACACAGAGGCAGGCCCTGCCAGGCTGGGGGCTCTGTCATGCTGCTAAGGGACTTTTCCATGACGGTCTTATTCAACTGAGTAAGCTCTTCAACTCTCAAGAATTCTAATGCCTGCACCCAACCAAAAGAACAAATAATGAGTGCTGAAAAAAATAATACAGTGGAAAGGGCACTTTGTGCAGGTGGCCAGCCATGGGGTAGCCCCTAGCACCGCATAGGATACCTTCAGCACTGCCAGTAGAGTCAGCACCATGTGGGATCCCAAAACTCTATCTTAAAAAGAAAAGATGGGGGCCCGGTAGATAGCATGGAGGTAAGGCGTTTGCCTTTCATGCAAAAGGTCATCGGTTCGAATCCCAGTGCCCCATATGGTCCCCCCCCCCCACCCCGTGCCTGCCAGGAGCAATTTCTGAGCATGGAGCCAGGAGGAACCCCTGAGCACTGCCGGGTGTGACCCAAAAACCAAAA
>PVKC010016805.1:0-20541 GCA_004027635.1 Crocidura indochinensis
TCCTAGGGTATATTCCTAGGAGTGGTATAGCAGATTGTATGGGAGCTCAATTATCAGTTTTTGGAGGAATCTCCATATAGATTTCCATAAAGGTTGGACTAGACAGCCTTCCCACCAGCAGTGGATGAGTTCCTTTCTCTCCACATTCCCACCATCACTACTTGTTCTAGTTTTAGTGATGTGTGCCAATCTCTGTGGTGTGAGATGGTACCTCATAGTTGCTTTGATTTGCACCTCTTTGATGATTAGTGATGTGGAGCAACAAAAGCATTTTTTTAACAAAACCATTATTTAAAATATTTTAAAAAATGTTCATTTTGCTTATAATTGACAATAAGTAATAGCTACTAAAAACTGAAAACTGGAATAAATGGAGATACTTCTTAAACTATTAAGATGAATGAATCAGTTTTCTAGATGCACAATCTGTATTATTGGGTTACAAATAAAAAATTAATTAAGAAATCTAATAGGAATGAGTCACCTATATTACATTAACTATACAACATATTTCAAATAATATAATTCATAATATAATAATTCTATAGAGAAAATTTAAAACAGCATAGAATATTATATGAAAATAAAAAAGTACATAATCTCTAATAGAACAGTATAATTAAAATAATTTTTAGAAAAATATTTTAGGCATTTGTACAATTGGAATAAGAATTCCCATTCTGGTCTGGAGAGATTGTACAGGGGAAAGGGTGCTTATGTTGCCCTCCACAAACCTCGATTCAATCATTGGAATTTAAAATGGTCCCAGGACACACTTAGAGTGATGTCTGAGTCCATAACCAGGAGTAAACACTTCCAGGTGTGTTTTTCCTCAAAACAAAGGAACATATAAACACACACAAAGACACATGCATACACATTCACAAGTAACTAAAATTTTCTGTTTCCTTTTAAATATGTTGACTAGTTTAAATAATAACATTGGTTTTCTCTAAAGTGAATGTAAAGTATAAAGATGGAAAATTCCAATTTTAGTCATTAAAATGAAAATATTGAAAATCTATCCTTCAAATATAGAAATCCTAAAAATGTCAATACAAGCCATATTAATATCAGAAAGTTAAATCATAGTCAGAATGTGCGACCTTTACATATCAGAGTACTGTGGTCAGAGGGATTGCACTAAGTTTCAAACTGTATGTTTTTCATATGTGAATCCCATGCTCAATCTTCAGCATTCTGTGGTCTCCTTAACACCACCAATTGTGGTCCAAAAACCAAACTAAGTTGACTCAACAACAATAAAACAGAATGACAACAAACTAAACAAACACAATTCTCAGAAATTACTACATCTAGTATGATCTAAATAACTTATTAAGTCAGTCTACATGTTAATAAAAATACTGGAATATCAAGTAAAGATACTGGGGAAATGACTTGCTCTATTATAAAAAGTCAAAGAAAATCTCTTATCAAATAAAAATGAAAGGCTAATGAAGTAAATTTTAATAATTAAATGTCAGTCAATAAAGTTAATAGAATAAAAGAAAAGAAAATATTAAACACTACTTATTCTCATTTGTGCTTTTGTTTAGTAAAAATTCTAGTGGGTGGGTGTAAAAATAAAGAATTCTCAGAAAAAATAATCTAGTAGAATTCTGTATAAATTACAAAATATGAGTAAAATAGATTGACATGTTATGTATACTTTCCAGTTTATTCCAGTGTTTCTCAAATCCTAAGATCAATGTCTCACTAGTTATGATCTCTAAAACACAGGCAAGCCCAGAGTATTTATTTTGTTGTGAGGCAACAGGTTTGAAGCCTGAATCTTACTACTTAATGCAGACAGCTGATTATACAAGTTATTTATTTCTCTCTGCCATAATTTCCTCATTCATCTGAAAAGCTTGTCATAAAGACTAAATATAATACATGTAATTATAGTAAAGGGCTATTCAAGAAAAAAGGTCTGTAGAAATTTTTCAGAGGTGAAGAGGTGATTCCTGAGCAGAGAGTGCCTCCCTCAAAAAAAAAAAAAAAAAAAGAATTCCAGTAATAGCCTGGGAGTAAATGCTTATATTTTGCACTTAAGCATTCATCAATCTAGATTTTCTTTTTCAAATTCATATTTGCTATTAACAAAATTAAGGAGCACTTAATTCCTTAGTTATTGGGCACAAATCTGACATACTGGACCCAAGTTTGAACTCTAACACTACTAAAAACATCACATTTATGATTATTGACCAAGAACAAGTTACTTGACCAGTTAGCTCAAAAGAGACAAAGTAAATTTATGTTTACTTGTTGGAACATAAACCTAACTAGACTTAGAGAAGAGGCAGAGAGGAATGGGAGTAATAAATGCTGATCTGTGCAATAGAGTGCAAGGTCCTTATCATTTGAATATATAGTTCTAAAGATGTTGACCATCATGAGAAGCTCACCAAGTTTTCACGCTTAAATTTAGAACTATGGTTTTATATAGAGTATAATGCATTATGACTCTGACTCAAAATTTATTGTAGCATTTGTTCTTTTTTTTTTTTTTTTTTTTTTTGGGGTCACACTCGGCAGTGCTCCTGGCTCCATGCTCAGAAATTGCTCCTGGCAGGCACAGGGGACCATATGGGGCACCGGGATTCGAACCAATGACCTTTTGCATGAAAGGTAAACGTCTTACCTCCATGCTATCTCCCGGACCCTGTAGCATTTGTTCTTTAGTAGATATTTAGTTGTTCTTATTTTTTGGGCGGAGGGGCACATTCTGCCACGTCAGTTATGATGTTTTAGCCAGAGTAACTCGGGCTTAAATCTCAATATATTTTTTGTTTTTGTTTTTGGGCCAAACATGGCAGCTCTCAGAAATCACAACTGGCAGAACCAGGGGACCACATGGGATGCTGGGAATTGAATCCAGGTTGGCTGTGTTCATGACAAACGCCTTACCACTATGCTATCGCTCAGCCTCCACATATATTTCTAATTCTTACCAGATGATGACCTATAAGAAGCATATGTAACTATATCTATTAAATACAATTTTGAGATTTATTTATATATTACTTAAAATCATAAAGCAGGTAACTGAAAAAGTATAATATTTGCATTTAAGAATGTTCTTAGTGGTCTCAAGATTCTACATATAAATAATAAATAATAAAACATGCAAAATGCAATATGTATATTTTTACATGTTATTAAAGGAAAAACTAAGAGAATAATGATTATGCATATTATAAATAAACAAAATTTTATTACTCTACTAAGTAACTAGCATTTTACCTTTAATCAGTAAAATTTTGTGGTTTGGTTAATAAACCTAAAGAAAATATTAGCACATCCTGTGAAACATTACCCTGGGTCATGACTCCCTTCCATGTATCCTCTTCCCAATACTTTTGGGAAGTAAAAATATCTTTATTTTTCTATTTCTAAACATTTTAATAACTGTTATAATAAGAAAAATACTTGAATTTTGCATAGTAATCTGATATTTCAATTATTTGGAGAACCTCAAAGGTTGAGTGCTGTGATAAAGTTCATTTAATGCTTCTTATTGCCAAAATAGAATGAAGTACATATTATTAGACACATTTTACAGATAAGAAATTTGAAGTTTTAATGATGTACAGTGATGCTTTAAAGACTTATCAGAAATTGATACTGTATTAAAAGTTCATGCATAAACATAAGCATTTTTGTTTGATAGTAAGTCATTTTTACAAAATATTGATTGTAGCTGTTTAGTTGTTAAGGCTTGGGATGGTGTCCAAGTGGTACCTTGGATATGAGTCAATTCCTAGCACCTTGTAATCCCCAGTATTAATTTTTTGGCCATATTCCCCAGTTGAACCCACCAGTGCTGCATACTCTGATCTTCAGCAGAGTAATAATAAAAAATTGTATTTTTACAGTTTAGATGGCTCCCTTAGGCATGACTATAAAATATCCTTTTATATATTTAATTTTATCATTCTGTTCAACTGAAGCTTTATATGAACTCCAGAAAATTACTTAGAAAATAAATTTTCTTCAGCTTTTAAAAATGAGAATAGCAAGAGTTAATAGATCCTTAATTGCACTCTTACTCTGATGGTAGTAGACCAATGTGTTTGTGATACTAAAAACACCTTTTATTAATCTCAAGCAGCAGGATTTTGCCTCACTTTTTACTAACTATAAATTACAGCATGAGACAAAGGAATAAAATAATACTATCTACTTGACTTTTAAATTTAAATTTTACTTTAACAGAAAATGACTCACTTCTCGTTATTATGATCTAACTCCAAATGGTTTCCTTTAATCTTTTCTTATCTTATCTTATGTAACAATATAAAGTATCATTGCAATAAACTAAAAAAATCTAGTTCAGATCAATATTTCAGTCTGTTTCATTTTGCTGCAAGCCTTCTAAGTGCTGCTGCCACTAGCAGAGTCACACAAGCACAGTCACATGATTTTTGTTGCTAAGGGCAACTCGACTGATGGCAAAAACTTCACAAGTTACGTGCACAAATACATGATGGCTTGAAACAGCTTAAGTCATTCAAGGGCAGTTTGTCTCTGAGTGTTAGGGTTTTTCTATGCCATGTGTCTAGATGACCTTTAAAATACTGAGCTGAATCCAGTTTAATAAAATCATTTCCACCTCTGTTAAAAAATCAAGTGAATTCATTTAAGACTAGGCTACACCTTATTTCACAGGTAATAAAAATATTTAAGACATACAAACTACAATATGGGTAAGTTTATCTTAGACTTGAATTTCTAACTTGGACCACTCTGTAATCTAATGTGTATGCTGTCTTATTTCTGATTTTACTACAGGAAAATGTAGCCTTAATACCCCAAGTGTATTTAAAATAATACCAGAAATGCTTATGTAAAATATAAGTAACATAGGTAGATAATTTTAATGATATAAATATATAAACTAATTAAAGCATTAATATAGAAATCAAAGATATTTTAACAAAAAATATTATTTTTGTTTGTTTGGGGGCCATACCTGTTGATGCTCAGGGATCACTCCTGGCTATGCTCTTAGAAATTGCTTTTGAGTAGGGGGACCATATTGGACACCAGGAAATTGAACTATGATACATCCTAGGTAAGCCACTGCAAGGCAAACGCCCTACCACTGCACCACCGATTTGGCCCCTAAAATTATTATTTTGGTCCTTAATTGATATGTTTATTTTTCTTCTAAAAAGTTTTCAATTGGGGCCAGAGCGGTAGCTGAAGCAGTAAGGCATCTGCCTTGCCCGCTTTAGCCTAGGACGGACCGCAGGTTTGATCCCCTGGAGTCCCATATGATCCCCCAAACCAGGAGGGATTTGTAAGCACACAGATAGGAGTCAACCCTGAGTGTCACTAGGTGTGGCCCAAGAACCAAAAGAAAAGTTGTCAATCATTTTTCCAAACAAAATTGAATACTTTATCTTGAAAATATCTGAAATGTCATCTTCATTCAGTATAAGTTTTAGTTGCAAATTAAGTCTACAAAGAGAATTCAAAAGGCTGAAGCAATTATTCAGCTAATGAATGTGAGAGTGATGAAGCACATTATTTAAATATCTCACTGAGGCATTACTCAGTTTTCACATCTGCTATTGTATGTATGAATTAATGATGACATTAAAAATGGAATGACCTAGAAAGCTTTGAAGAGTTGTTGGCACAAAAAAATGGTCTTGACTTTGAGTGTCATTTATTTATATCTATTTATGTTTGTGCCTTTCATTTTTGGTGATCAAAGAGAAAATATTCAAGTCAAAAAGAGATGTGGGGTGTTAGAGAGGTAGTACAGCCATTAAGGTGCTTCCACTGCATGAAGTCAAGCCAAGTTCAATCTTCAGCATCCCATATGGTCCCCCAGCAAGCATCACAAAAAGTTATCCCCGAATGCAGAGCCAATAGTAACCCCTAAGCCTAACTGGGTGTGGTTCCCCCCCCCCAAAAAAAAAACAGAACAATACAAAAAAGTGGACCATTTAATGGAAATAGTTTACAGGTTCAAAATATTTGCCTTACATGGCACTGATCCTTCTTTGATCCTTGACATCTTTTATATTCCCCTGGGCACCACCAGGAGTGATTTTGATGCAGAGTCAAGAATAAGCCAGGTGTGGTACCTTGCAACTGTAACCATGCTCACAAATGCAAAAAGCTTGTTCTTCATGAGCCAGCTCTATAGACTCACTTTTTTCTTCTCAAAAGTAAAGTAAACCAAGCCATGAAAAATTATGAGTACAGAGGTGACACAGCTGAAAGCAGGCCATCTCAAGAAGAGAGGGCAGGCCAGGTGCTGCCTTACCAAAGCCAAACTACTACATCCATTACTCCATCACCAGTATTGCTGCTCCCACCCCAATTCTCCTTCTTCCTGGAGGCCCGGGAGCTGGGAATACACACACAAAAGCTGCAGTTTCAAAAACAGTGCTTTGAATTCCTGGACAACTTCATTGGTTTGATATTATAATCCTCATAAGAACATACCAATTTAGATGTCAAGGTGTAACTGAGGTCACTTAATGTCCTGAAATAAATGAAATAACAGAATAGACAGACATAAAGTACATACCAATCCTTCTGCATTGTCTTAATGACTTCATTGGATATACAATAATTTTAACATATTAGCTTGCCACTGTACTTCTTTATTCTTTCTTTTTTAAAAATTTCTTTCCTCTCCTCTTTTCCTTTTTTTCTGTTTTTTTTTTCAATAACATTGCTCTCATTTACATGGAAAAAATGTTTTTCCTAATGACCTCATTAGAGATAAAATAATTTTCACAAATTTGTTTGCTACTGTACTGTTTTATTTCTTTTATTTTTAAAATTTTCTTTTTCTCTTTATTTTCTCTTTCTATACTCTTCATAATAATTTTGCTCTCACTAACCAGGAAATAAATGCATTATGGCAAACTATATAAAATATGTGATGCATTTTCTTTAAATAAAGTAAAAAAATGAAAGCAAACAAAGAAACCATACAGTTTTGAATCCCTCCACTCCCATTTATTGCAATATGGGACTTTGTTTATTCTTTCTGTCTCCTATTGAAAATTAAAAAAAATGCATACTTTTTAAGCTATTACAATATAAGAATTTTTTTGTGTGGTTTTTAGGTCACACCCGGCAGTGCTCAGGGGTTACTCCTGGCTCCATGCTCAGAAACCGCTCCTGGCAGGCACGGGGGACCATATGAGGCACCGGGATTCGAACCGATGACCTTTTGCATGAAAGGCAAACGCCTTACCTCCATGCTATCTCCCGGGCCCCCTATAAGAATATTTTTAAATCATACATTTTCCAATCAATGTGTTGTTTTAGGAATTGAATAATTGTTTTAAGATTGTGACAAAAGGGTCTGAGTGATAGCACAGCATTTGCGGTAGGGCATTTGCCTTGTACACGGCCAGCCCTGGTAGACCCTGGTTTGACTCTTGACATCCCATATGCTCCCCCAAGTCTGCCAAGAGCGATTTATGAATACAGAGCAAAATTAACTGCTGAGCACCACCAGGTGTGACCCAAATACCAAAAAAAGAAAAAAAGATTGTGACAAAATAAAAGTATGGCAAAATAAAAGCCAAGACCACTAACTACAGAAGACCGATTAAAACAGCAGTGATAGAACGGAACTTCTGGAACTGAAAAGAAAGATTTCTTCCTATGACCTGTGCAAATACCAAGATCACTAGCTACAAAGGCCTGATTTTATCGTCCATGATGGAGCAGAAAACTTCCAGACATCACAAAAGGATCTAGGAGAGTAAAAGAGCATGTACAGAGCCTGTAGTTATACCCATGACAGTATACTTCAAGGGCTGAGGAACCCTGTATATCTTAGGCCAGGGGAATTCCCTTTATGATCTCCCCAATTTTTACTGTGCAAAAAAAAGCACAAGTTAAATTTTTTCTTTATTTTTTTTTTGTAAAGGTCATTGCATTTTTTTTCTTTTTTTCTTTTTTCCTTTTCATTCTCTTTTCTTTGTCCATTTTTTCTTTTTTTACCAGTGCTTTGATTTGTCTCTATTTCATGACCGTGGTTAGTGTTTGGTTGTTGTCAGTATTGCTGTGATGCTTCTCAAGTTTATTGTTTTGTTTTTGTTTTGTTTTATTTTGGGTTAGATTTTTTTCTAATATTATTTTTTTGTTTTCCTTCCTTTTTCCCTTTGTTTTCTTAAAATGAGATTTATAGTCTCTAGAAGGATCCCTCCCGGTTTTTTTCTTTCCCTTCCCCCCTTTTTTTCTTTTCTATTCTTTTTGCTCTTACCTTCAAACAGAAATACATAACTTGAACCATCTTCTTCTCTCAAATTGAGGGGGAAATAATGGAGGGCACCAAGACCAAACAGTCGTATAAACATTGAGTAGAAATAAAAAATGATCAGACTTGAACACCAAATTCAAAGCCAACTACAACAGAAACGATATCCAATCTACAACAGGCTAGACATAGAAGGGATCATTTGTACTAGCAGCGTGGGAGACAAAGGAAGGGCGATATGAGATGTAGGCTGGGAACAGGAGTGGAGGGAGAGCAACATTGGTGGTGGGAATGCCTCTGATTCAATGTCACTATGTACCTGAAATACTACTGTGAATGGTTTGTAATTCATTTTGTTCAAACTAAAAATTATTAATATGGGGCTGAAAAGATACCTTTCATGCAGAAGGATGGTGGTTCGAATTTCGACTTCCCATATGATCCCCTGTGCCTGCCAGGAGCGATTTCTGAGCATAGAATCAGGACTGACTCCTGAGTGCTGCCAGGTGTGACCCCAAAAAACAAAAAAATATTATTAATATAAATGAACAAATAAAATAAAACAAACAGGAAATAACAAACTAACAATATATGAGTTCCAAAATAAAAATATTTTACAATAACATAAGTTGGCATAGATAAATGAATTTATATTTTATTTAATATTTATTTATCAAATAAATATCTAGAACTATCAAGTATAACAAATATTTAATGTAGCACTAATATACAAAATTGTGTATGAGATACAAAGTTATCCACCACAATTACTACCACAGTGCCAGTATCTCTAAAAGTCATTTAGATATTCTCTTATTCCCTTATTTATCTCCTTTACTATGTTAATATTTTGCTCATGAAGTCACATACTTTGTTTTCATTAAAACATAGCTTGCCGTCTCTAAATCAGAACGAAACATACATTTTATATGAGTTCTTAATGGTAGATATCTATCCTCTGTGCATCTATTAAAATTAGTTTAAAGACCTTCCTTTACTCTCTTTTTTGTACTTGCTCTAGAGATTTTTGTTTCTATCAGGGATGTCTTTTATTTTCTGTGTGTGTGTTTTGTTTTTGTTTTAAAGACTTTGAGATAAATCTTAGCCTCTTCAATAATTTAAAGAAGCAGTTTGCTGGAGTCCAGCCTCAAAGGACGAGAACACACAACTAGAATAAAGTTTATTACTTTAATCCATCTGCCAAAAAGCCCCTACGTTGGCCAGCCAGGGTCATCTCTCAGCCCCCACCCAAGATCATGAGGAAGATTATATAGGGAAAGGATATAGGAAGGTTCCAGCTTTCTGATCTTTAAAATGATTGGCTATTTTCTAGGGGTATCTTCCTACTGCTCTCTTGTCCTTCCTGATAGACTACCTGATAACCACACATTGTGGCTCTTACAAATTAAATCTTTCCCTGCTCAGAACTGAGAAAAGCCTATAATGTGACCTTTACAAAGTGGCATCTCTCCTTGTTCAGAACTCAGGTCCCAACAGTTCTTTAAAAATAAAATAAAAAAAAAACATTTTTTATAGGCTTTAGTGCACTCAACCAGAGATGCAGTAAGTTTTATTGAGGCAGTTTTCAGTTCTCCACATAATTTTTCTCCACTTTAAGCACATGTTTTTTCTTCTGTATTCTATATCAGGACCCTTTTTTTTTTTTTTTTTTCAAAAACTTGCCCTCCTGAAGGGTGTCACTCTTCTGTTCTAGATAGAAAGTGGGTCTCTTGGTACTCTAGACCCAAAACAGTGTGAAACCCACAAAATTATATCTAAACCCATCCATTAGAATCTGAACTGCAAAGATGCATAAATAAATTTCAAAAATGCATACCTTAAATGTGTGAAAAATAACATATGTGTATATACAAATATGTTTTGTTAAAACAGAATTTCAGAAATGCTAAGTAATTTGATGGTGGTTAAATGATATTGTTTTTACACTAATCAGGTGGTGAAGAGCAGAAATCTAGTCTATGGCACTGCTATTTTTGATGAAGCTAATATTCCAGTATCCATGAATTTTGTTGCACTCTCACTCATCACATCTCTCTAAACTTTGCTCATTCTCAAATTAGCACATTCCTGTGCTTGATTTTGACAATGAGAAGGCAGTGAATCTAAAATAGTCATTAAATAATTCAGGAAAACTTTGCTTTTATTTTGAAGTTTTATTTTTCCTGAATATAATTTTAATAGCCATCATTATGTAAGGAGAAATAATTTTATGGTATTCAAGTTGCTGTTTAAATTTCTTTCAACAAATTAATTGTTATCCATTGACTAATGTTTTTTCAGTTGGGAGTACATTAAAAATAATGCAACTGAAAAACTAGATATTTTGTTCAATATTGATTTACATTTTAAACAAGCCCCAGTAGGGGTGTTTTCATTATATCTCTTCTGTTTTTCCTGAGGACTATTTGATTACAAAACTTGTTCCTCGATTTCTTTTCAAAGGGTCACTGTTGTGATTAATTTGTCTCAATTGCACATTTGTCTCAATATATATCTGTGTAACGGAATTGCTCTCATCCATGAGGATTTTAGAGGCATGCTGGACAAGGCCTATCAGTGGAAAAATAATATGCTTAAGAAAATAAAATCATAGAAATAATTTCAAAAACAAGAAACTGAAAATTCATCTATGGAAATGCCAGGATTTTCTTTCTTTTCTTTTCTCTTTTATTTATGGCTACAACATGTTGATGGAATCTTTTCTACTTACTCTTTGTTTTATTTTTGTTTTGGGGTCACACCCATCAATGCCAGGAAGGACCAACTCAGGTCAAGCACTTGCAAGACGAGTGCTCTACTTGATGCCTTCTGAAGTGTCCTTCAATTCAGAGTGCAAGGTTTGACTTACATTGAATGTTGTCTTCTGCTCTGTTTATTTGCTGCCTCTTTTGTATTATTAACCAGGCTTGCTACTTGGTGCTAAACTTAACAAATATCAAGACAGCCCTTATCTGTCCTATAGCAGGCAACACACATTAAACAATTAACAGTCAAGAATGTGGAGGAATTTTTGTATTATATATTAGTGTTCCTAGGAAATATTCTTAGAATTGGTAAAGGTGGATCATATAGTCATGTTCTCTAGGAGATTGGTTGATGCTTGATTCCCACTGAGATCTTAGACAGGAAAGGCAGTTCTCATTCCCCTGTCTAATTAGGACAACTGGAACAGTTCCAGTTGTAGATCTGCAGAAAATAATTCTGGCAGTGAAGAGGTACAAGAATGATTCAGGAAATTCAATGTTTAATCAAGGAATTCAAACTACCAAAGCTTTCTGTTCCTAAGATGGAGTGTGACTCAGTGTAAAAAGACTGAAGAATGAGCCCCTGCCTTCCTCAGACCCCTGCTTTTATTGACAAGAATCAGGTCCTACCATAGGGTTGGAGAAAAAAATCCAAGTAAAAAATAATTAAATATACTTTCACCAAATCACACCCTAGGGTGGAGTACAATTATTGATTAGGGTAGGATCAGTAACCCAACAAATACAAAAGCTCTTTATCTAAAAATATTACAACACAAATGTTTAAGGTAAATCTTGAAACTTAAGAAAACTAGAATCTCTAAATTAAACTCCACCACTTTATAAATAAATTATATCCCATACTATAAACCTCATTGATAACATTTTCTCTATATTATTCATTTTCTCACTGGTAGATTTTTTAAATATTTGCAATAAAATTGGAAATGAGTAATTAAATTTTAAACATTAACAGTGGATAATCAATAGCATTATAGGTCCTACTGGGAAGAGAAATGTGTATACTGTGAATTAGATTCCTTGTTATAATAAAAAATAAAATTCAATTTGTGATGTGTAATCAAATATTAATTTTTCTTATCACTTTAAACTTGTAAGACATCAAATTATTTTATCCTAATTTTTAAAAATTTATGTAATTAAATAACCATGATTTATAAAGTTATTGTTAGTTGAGTTTTAGACATATAATAGTTGAATATAATTAGGTATATTTCTGGCAGCCTAGTGATAAAACAAATAGTCCATATGACAATCTAAATAAAACAGTGGGGTTTATTATGCCAGCATACTGAGGTCCAACCACTCCAGACCAGCAAGATATAGGTTAGACCCTGAGCTTGGGATCCATAGAATTTTATAGTCTCTGACACCATAAACATTGTTCCGTTAGCCTCAGGAAACAGATAGCAAAGAAGACACATTTCGCATAACACAAGTAACATAATTCAAATTGATCAAGGCCGCCCTAGACAAGGCATATCCATCAGGCCCAGATGTGGAGAGTGAACATAGGTAAGTGTTATAGGGGCACCAAAGGCATCTATCAGTATTAGTTTTTTGTACCAAATAAACCACCCAATATCACAACAATCTAGTAAGAATTCTGCACTAGGAGCCATTAAATTATAGCCAATGAATAGAGTTCTGATTAGCTGTCCGTGCTATATTGTTGACCACTGGAAATTTTACTGTAGAAGTGATATTGATTATTTTAAGCTGTAGGATTCTCAGGTTCCCTATTTCCCCATGGAAGTTTCTGCTTTTGCTAAACTAGTTCTGTATAACCCCCTGTTATCTTGTTAGCTTATGTGAATGTAACCTTCAGATAAAAGTTGAAAACAAAGGAAAACAAAGACCAGGAACATGGCACCCACATCCATGCACACAATATAGGCCTTAACAGATCAGCCTTGTAACATATGAATTATGTATATTGTGGAATTAGTATTGTGTATCCCTTTAATCTTTTTCTGGAGCTGTACATTTAGCTCTGACGCATGAATGTGATGGCTTTTTAATCTGAGTTTTTGACTGAAAATCTGTTTCCAGGTGGAAGTCTTGGACTTTGTGACTTGCCTTGCAGAGTGATTTTTTTCTCTTATAACCAGCTTGAAACGAACCTAACATTCTGGGGGATGGGACATTCCTGCCCTGTCGATACAGAAAACAGCCCCCAGCACTGGGGATTTGGAGACTGGGTCTCCTGCATTCCCTGCTAGGCAGAAATTATTGGTCTGGGCCGTACTTGTACGCCTAGGTCGAGCTCAGCGTGTTCATCTGCAGCTATGTGAGAACTCCATTCTCCACCTGCCTGGGGCAGGTCTGTTGAAGAAAACTAGATTCTTTGCTAGTGCTCAATCTTGAATCCAAACTTTACACTTTGGCAGTCTATTTGAACACTGATCATCCAAGTTTCTGATAATATGTCTTGTCATACCAGTGGTGTCCATGATAAGAGGTCTCAGATGATTGTGAAGTTTGTGAAGTAAAGCATGCAGTGTGTGTGTGTGTGTGTGTGTGTGTGTGTGTGTGTGTTTGTGTGCCTCTCTTGAAGGCACTTGTGTGATTGCAGGAATTTTGCTGCTTAAGCTTTGTGCTATCTGACGTATTTATTCTTGTCTTCTGGTCCTATCTGTTGTCTTCTGTGCCAGAATGAGAACCGCTCAGCCCCTTGAGAGTATTAAAGTCTTGTGAATTTGTTTTGCTGCTAGTGTGGTGGTGTCTATTGTCCTTTCCAGTTTACAGACTTCAGAAACTTCTAAAACTCTCCTCCTGTGCCTCCATCCATGGAAGCAGGATGAATCTTTAGAGCGTGCCTGAATCAGGCTGGCACACTATAAAGTGCTTTTTTTTTAACTTGCAAAAAAAAAAAAAAAAGTGGGGTGGGTAGTGGACTTTTTCCAACTGTGGGGTCAGATTAGACTAGCTTGCTGACTAGAAAAGCAGCTGCTTTGAGTGGTATACATTCGGGAACTTTCTAAGTTCAGGTATGTCTAATGAATAAAAATACTCCAGAGAGAGAGAGCTGAGTAACCAAGAGGTAAGAACACTGAAATCCCTTTGTTCACTACTCAGGAATTTCTGAGCAAGTTCATAATTCTTTTGTTAAGTTCCACCTGTAAAATCAGACTATCAGCCAAAAAACAGCTTTGGACAGTTTAATTCCAGTGAGCTAAAAACATACTAAAATTTGGGTATTTTGTATTTCCATTGAAGAAAATTTCTGATTTTAAAGATATGTACAAATAGAAAATAGTGTGGAAAAGGTTGCAATTAGCTCTTTTTCGATAATATTGTTAGTTTTGTGAAGCCTTAACATTATTAAGATAACTAAATTTCATGACTGTTGCCACTATCAAATTTAATTTTGCTTTTAAGATCTAAATGTGAAAATGCTTTAAATGCCTTTAAAAGATATAATAAAGGACATTTGGTCCAGTCAAATGTAAGCATTTGTTTTCAACATTGGAAGTAAGAGAATAAAATTATAAATATTTAGATAAAAATTCAGGTTCTTCAAATTTAGAGTACAATTAGTCTTTTTCTATTTTTCTGAGACTTTACAACGTACGTTACTGTAATGTTTACATTTGAAGAAATCTACAGAGTTGTTTTGTAGTGAACTTTTTTTTAGATTTATTGTTAGCAAACATGTTATTTTAATGTATAATTGTGTTACTTTTTTAGAAGTATTTACAGATTTATGTGTATTGTCAGGGGAAAAAGCAACCTCCTCTCTTCACAGTGGTATGACATGTTCAACTATATGCATTTATCAAATTTATCAGTTTCATAAGCGATAGCGTAGTAGAAAGGCATTTGCCTTGCACACGGCTAATGCAGGATGGACCTCAGTTTGATACCCAGTGTCCCATATGGTCCCCCAAGTCAGGAGAGATTTCTGAGCACACAGCCAGGATAATCCCTGAGTGTCACTGGGAGTCACCGAAAAATTTTAAAAAAGGGATAATCAAGAATTTAAGAAAGTTTAATGAATTTCAGTTAAAAGATTTTTAAATAATTAGTGGGAGTCAACTTTTGACTAGGAATTTTTGAATCTAAAATCTACCAAAAATAATTAGACATTCTTCCTGGTATTCAAAATGCTAAGTTTCAAAGTTCTGTTGAAATTATATGCATAATTTTTTTACATATTAGTGGTAAAATTTATGTGATGTGGATCAGGAGAATAAATTAAAATTTTTTTATGATGGGGCTGGAGCGGTGGTACAGCAATAGGGTGTTTGCCTTGTATGCAGCAGACCTAGGATGGACCATGGTTCAATCATCCAGCATCCCAGATGGTCCCCCAAACCAGGAGCAATTTCTGAGCTCATAGTTAGGAGTGATCCCTGAGTGTCACTGGGTGCGGCCCAACTCCCCAAAACAATCAAACAAAACTATTTTTATGTGATATGTAGGAAAAACATATTAAATGCTTTTTTATTTTTTGCTATACTGCTTTTCAGATTTTTCATTATTTTCTGCCAATGATATTGATAAGTGTATCACAAAGAGCTTTATAACTATGGCCATAATGTTATTTTTTGTTTTTCTTTTTCTTTCTCTCCTTTGCACCTATATTGTTATTGATGCTTCATGTCAATATGTTGATTTGCATGAATATAAGCAAGAAAAGTTACTCTCTGTAGTGGGGCATTTTAAGATTTCCTTATGCAGACAGGAAATCCTAAAAATCAGGCAGGGGACCATAAAGCCCTCTTTCAAGGGAACAAAATTGAAAGGAGTTGAGGTTGAGTGACAAGCAAGAACCTACTTTTAATCTATGATAGGAAGACCATGCCAGAGGAAATCGAAGAGTTTCTGGGAGTTTCTGGATCTGCACTGACTGGTCACAGTCTGAGAGCCTGGGCCCTGCTCTCACCCTCCACTCTCAGTATCAAGATAAAGAAAACAGATTCGAGGTCAGTCTCTCCCAACCATACAGAGGGTGAGATGCCCAAGGCCATCCTTCAGACATCGGCCAACCCTGACATGATAGGTAAAGTATTCAATACCTACTCTGTCCTCGACCAATCCCCAGAAATTTTCTGTGAATAATGGGGTTCCCCAAATAGAGACTTTTTCCATTATTGCTGTCATTATGCAAGCAAACAGGCCAAAAATTGTTCAGTAGTAGCTGTCTGGCATGGTTCAAGGTGGAGAGTAAAACCATTATTTTTTGTAACTAAAAGCATTCTATTGAGTCTGACTTAAAGCCTACTTCTTTATTCTAAAAAATTTATGTAAAGAAAATGCAAAATATAGTTGACATAACTAATCATAATACATTTGTTTCAAAGTGACCTAAAGCAAAGTTATTTAAAAAATAGAATATAGAAAAAAAACTAAAATAAAATGGAAGAGAAAGAAAAGAAAAAGTTCAGTGACAAGTATATTTGTGAAAATTATTGTATCACCAATGAACTCAGTAAAGTAAAAGAAGGTGTAGTAACTCTTCTTTTTTTAAGGATAAGAGTTAAATAAATAGAGTAAAAAAAAGCTGTGAGTGTGGCAGTTGCTGTTATTTTCATAGGTCCAACAAAATATGGGGGAAACAGAGAGAAAAAGTCTTGGCCTAAATGCAAGAACTTACCCCTGAAGTATTCTGGGCACGATTTCCTTTGGGGTGCAGAAGTTTCTCAAGCCACCCACTGATTGGGAGAAATTAGTCAACAAATACCCATCAGAAAAGGGGCTAATATCCAAAATATACAAGGCACTGACAGAACTTCACAAGAAAAAAATATCTAATCCCATCAAAAAATGGGGAGAACTGAACAGACATTTTGATAAAGAAATACAAAGGGCCAAAATGTACATGAAAAAATGCTCCACATCACCAATCGTCAGGGAGATACAAATCAAAACAGCAACAAGGTACCATCTCATGCCAAAGAGATTGGCGCACATCACAAAGAATGAGAACAAGCAGTGCTGGCGGGGATGATGAGAGAAAGGAACTCTTATTCCCTGCTACGTGGAATGACATCCAATGTCACCTTTATGGAAAGTGACATGGAGATTCCTCCAAAATCTGGAAATTGAGCTCCAATATGATCCAGCTATACCACTCCTAGGGATATACTCTAGGAACACAAAATACAATACAAAAATCCCTTTCTCAGACCTATATTCATTGTTGTGTTGTTTACCATAGCCAAACTCTGGAAGCAACCAAGATGCCCTTCAACAGATGAATGGCTAAAGAAACTGTGGTACATATACAATGGAATATTATGCAGCCATCAGGAGAGATGGAGTCATGAAATTTTTCTATACACGGATGTACATGGCATCTATTATGCTGAGTGAAATAAGTCAGAGGGAGAGATATAGATGCAGAATAGTCTTCCTCATCTATGGGCTTTAAGAAAAATAAAAGACATTCTTGCAATAATCCTCAGAGACAAAGAGAAGAGGGCTGGAAGTTTCAGCTTACTTCATAAAGCTCACCACAAAGAGTGGTGAATGTAGTTAGAGAAATAATTACACTGAGAACTATCATAACGATGTGAATGAATGAGGGAAGTGGAAAGTCTGCCTAGAGTACAGGTGGAGGTAGGGTGGGGAGGAGGGAAGTTTGGGACATCAGTGGTGGTAATGTTGCATTGGTGAAGGGGGGTGTTCTTTACATGACTAAAACCCAATTATAATCATATTTGTAATCAAGTGTTTAAATAAAGATATCAATAAAAAGAATAAGTTCCAATTACAGGCTAGGTTTCTATCTCAACAATAATGACACAAATTCCAAAGTCTTATAAACAAAATTATACTTCCCTAGATATAGAGTTACACTTTTATCAAGGAATTTTGGCAAAGCACAGCCTACAGGTGGCGAGGAGAGGAGAGAAAGTAGACATAACTTGGTGGCTGATTCCAAACAATCTCCAACCTAGCAGGGGTTAGAGATATAAGAAAATGCTATTTGCACCCTGCCCCCAGTTCCATGGCCCTATGATTAATAGTACAAGGAGCTACTTTTTGTAGCAATGTTTCCTTTATGCTCAGGGCTAAAACCTGCCAGCAGTCACGTAAGCAACTCAGTGGAACTTTTCCACAGAGAGAGACTATGGTTGATGGCATCCATGTTGTGCAGACTAGAGCAGTCTCCCACACAGAATGCTTAAAAAATAAAATAAGATAAGTTAAAGCTCGCAAATCCAATATAAAGACTATCCATTTTCTAGGCTAGTCATGCTTGGTGATGGTAGACTACTGAAGTGAGGATTCATGGATTAGATTGTGTATTGGCTTTTTCTAGAAAAAAATCATAGTATCTGTATCTAGAAAGTTAAGTGAAATGTTAATGAGCACTATGTGAAGTGAATACCATGAAATAGACATATAACACAGAGGACATTGGACAGATTTATTTGTCATCTTTGTGTAGAAGTTTGGTGTGTCTGTTGGTTTGTATTATCTAAAGTAGACAACTCAGTTTTTTGTTTTAAGGCCTGTTTTGAGTCTGTAAAACTTCTAAGCTGTTGTTTATCTGTAAAGTTATGTACACTTCCTTTAAACCTGAAAGTGAGTCTGAGTCTGGCTGGGTCCGTTATTCTAGGGGAAGTATTCATTTTGTTGAGTTTTGTCACTATATCCCACCACTGCTTCTGACTTTGAGAATTTCTTGTGGCAAGTCTGCTTTAAATCTTAAGGATGCTCCTTTAAATATAATTTCCCTTTTACATGTTGCTGCTTTCAGTATTCTATACCTATCTCGGATTTATTATTGTGAGTAGGATGTGTCTTGGGGTGCTTTTCTTCGGGACAGTTAAGAGATGTTCTTGGGCATGCAGGATTTGGTTGCATGCAGTATTTAGCTCTGGAAGTTTCTCTGTAATGATGTCCATGACTGTTGTTTCTTTCTGGGGATTATCATCCTGAATCTCTGGGACTCCAATGATTCTTATGTTGTTCTGTTAAGTTTATAAAATACTTCTACCTTCATCTGCTCACATTCTTTGAATAACTTTTTCATTGTATGATCATTTGCTTTAAGGTAATTTTCCAATCTCTTCTGCTCTATGGAGTTGTTTTACATCTCATCTTCCAAATTGCAGATTCTGTTGTCAGTTGCTGTTACTCTTTTATAGAAGCTTTTTTATGGATCTATGTGGGTTTGTCTGTTTCTTCCTATTATATAGTAGTAATTAATATATATCTCGAACAATTTAAAATCTTTATTAATATCTTTATTTAAACACCTTGGTTACAAATATGATTGTAGTTGGGTTTGAGTCATGTAAAGAACACCCCCCTTTATCACTGCAACATTCCCATTACCAATGCCCCAAATTTCTCTCCTCCCCACTCTCCTACCTGTACTCAAGACAGGCTTTCTACATCCCTCATTCACTTATATTATTATGATAGTTGTCGGTGTAGTTATTTCTTTAACTGCACTCATCACTCTTTGTGGTGAGCTTCATATAGTGAGCTGGAACTTCCAGCCCTCATATCTTTTGTCTCTGAGAATTATTACAAAAATGTCTTTTATTTTTCATAAAAACATGAATGAGTGAGACTATTCTGCGTCTATCTCTCTACCTCTGACTTATTTCACACAGCACAATAGATTCCATGTACATACATGTATTGGAAAATTTCATGACTTAACTTCTCCTGATGGCTACATGCAATTCCATTATGTATATGCACCACAGTTACTTTAGCTATTCATTTATTGAAGGGCATATTGGTTGTTTCCAGAGTCTGTTTATTGTATATTGTATCTACAATATTGTATATTGTAAATAGTGCTGCAATAAATATACATGTGAGGAAGGAATTTTTGAACTGTATGCTTGTGTTCTAGGGTATATCCCAAGGAGAGTGGTATAGCTGAATCGTATGGGAGCTCAATTTCCAGTTTTTTTTGTTTGTTTGTTTTTTGGTTTGGGGGTCACACCCGGCAGTGCTCAGGGGTCACTCCTGGCTCCATGCTCAGAAATCGCTCCTGGCAGGCACAGGGGACCATATGGGATGCCAGGATTTGAATCAATGACCTTCTGCATGAAAGGCAAATGCATTACCTCCGTACTATCTCTCCTGCCCCCAATTTCCAGTTTTTGGAGGACTCCATATTGCTTTCCATAAAGGTTGAACTAGATGGCATTCCCATCAACAGTAAACAAGAGTTCCTTTCTCGCCACATTTCATCCAGCACTACTTGTTCTCATTCTTTGTGATGTGTGCCCTTCTCTGTGGTGTGATATTGTACATTATAGTTGTTTAGATTTGCATCTCCCTGACGTGGTGTGATGTTGGATACCGTGACTTAACAGTGGTCATTTTTTGCTTTAAACCTTTCTGCCATTTTTCAGCTTTGCAGCTTTGCATCTGCAAGCAACCCATGTGCAGTTTTGCTGTAGGGTCTCTGAGCTATCAGAAAAACAAGCAGCCACAAAAACAATATGTAACACTTTTAGCCCAGGAGAGAAGGACAGAACCTGGGACCACTCCCCTCTTTCCTGGAATGTATCCAAACTCCCTCTAGCC
>PVKC010016806.1:7540-20668 GCA_004027635.1 Crocidura indochinensis
CTTTATTTTAAGACAATTTTAAGTGCAGTTCTCTTGAAAATTGGTTAAACTACTTTGAACTTTTTTGTTTTGCTTTTTGTGGTTGTTGTTGTTGTTTGGGGGCCACACCCTGTAGTGCTGGGAAGCTACTCCCTGCTCTGTATTTGCTAACCACTCCCAGTGGTGCTGGGTGGGGGGGTTGCAGAGAAATGATACCAGAGATCTAGCCCAAGGTTCTCAGATGAAAAGACTACACTCAGTCTTTTGAACTCTATCTCTCTAACCCTGGATATTTTTATTTTAAATATTTCTCATGGTTATTAAGATATTATTGACATATCAGGCTGTGTAAGTTTAAGATAAATGACATGCGGATTTAATATATTTTGTAAAATTAATATAGTATTAGTAACCAACTCCAAATTCCATCTCATCACATAACAGTATTTGTCTTTTAATAAAGATATCCCTAAGTGACCCATATGCACAGTCAAATGGAAGAAATACCATCCTAGACACTTTTACACAATGGTTTTCTATTATGTACTTTTAGCAATTATTTATTTAGAGGTATAGGGAAACTATACCTTGTATATAAAATAAAATTCTGAGACACCAGGTATTTTTTTATTCATTTGCCTTCTATTTTTATTCATTTTGAGGGAACACTTTTTTTTCTTTCCCCACATTATCCCTCCCTTTGATTTTCTCATTTTTTTCTCATTTTAGTAATACATTTGGTTCATCATTCCAGAAAGTGATTCTGTAAAAGAAAAGAACGTAAGACTGTTCCTCAGAGGCCCCAGGGACCTGTGCAAAAGTATCAGTCACACCCCTTATGAGGCAACTGGCTTCTCATTGTCAACGTGAAGTTCTTTTGTGTCCTCAAAAATGGCCTTTTCACGCATAAAATATTATTCAGAGGTTCATTTGGTTTTTGGCAATAGCATTCAGTTCAGGTTAAATTAATAGATTTAAATATTATAAACCTCCCAACTAGAATCATGCTTGTAATCAAGGTGTTTAAATAAAGCTATAAAAAATTATAAACCAAATCTTCCTAAAGCTTTTCATTCAACATACAAATCTTGCTGTTTTTTTTTATAAATATAATTGCATTTTTATAAATATAATTGTAAAGTTAATTGAATCATTAACTTTACAGGTATCTAACAGTTAAGTTCTTTCAAATATTTCTAATCACATTGATACATTTAGCCCATGTCAAAACCTTTTGTGTGACTTCTTTTCTCCCCCACAACCCTTCAACTTTAGAAAGACTCTCAAAGGTTAGGAAGAACAAATCAGCTTGTAGTTTGGAAGGTGTGACAACCTTTGTCTGAAAGAAGCTACCCAATTGTATTCATTCTCTTGGCTCTGGTTGGCATTGATTGGGTAGAATGGGCGGAAGTAGAACCTGACTTGAGCTTCTGGTGCATTTATAAGTCCCCTCCCACTCCTGCAGGAACTTATCAGCTAGTGGAGACTCCTTAGTAAAATCTTTCTCATCCTCTAGCTTCCTTGGTCTTCATTATCACAGTAAAAAAAAAAAGCTTCCCATGATGTTTCTTCACCTTTTCTTGTACATGCCATGAACGCTATTCACATGTTCCTCGACTATTCATGCACACCTTATGAATATGCCTGAGTTTCCTTCAAAAAATGGCTAGAATATCTATAAGTTGTTACATCACTCTGTCTGATGTGTCTAAAACCAGACCCTTTACTGTCTTAGAAGTTGTACTCTAGCCCATGTTGGCGAACATCCTTTCCAGCTGAGGTTGTTTCAAGGCCAAACCCTCTTTGCTGTTCAATTGTTTCTGTTCTTTATCTAGGGTGACACATCTTTTATTTTCTGTTTAAATTTTATTAACTAATTCATAACAAACAACTTCATCAAGAAAATAAAACTTGGAAGTTTTCCCAGTGATATTATATTATTTGCAAGTTTGGTAAAGTAGTTATCACAAGCCTATACATATTAATTGTGTACAAATTATAAATAAGAAATAGAAGACTAATTTGTTAGACAAACAACTAAAAATAACCATAAAGTTTGCAAGTAGACATAAAGGATTCTCTAATACAAAAATATAATAGTGTGGGCTTGAATTCGATTTTAGCTCTATATTATACTGAGAATCTTAGCATGAGAATAATGCTACAGAAAATAATCTTAGCAGATAATAATTTTGTCTCCCAGGGTACACTTGTTAATGTCTGGAGCCATTTTTAGTTTTCAAAGCTTGAGTAGGGAAAAGGACTGCTGGCTTCTAGTAGGTAGATATCAGAGATGATGGTCATCATTCTATGTATACAGGGCACCCACCCTCACTATTCAGACCTAATTAGCACAAAATAGTAATAGTGCCCAAGTGGAGAAACCCTGGGTTATAGGGACTATGGCAGGACACAATGATGTCCTCCCAAGCAACTGGAATGACTCCTCAAGTGAACTTTAGGACTACTGAGAAGTTGACTGAAATTTGATGAGAATGAGAGACAGCTGGAGTTATAGACATTTAGAGAACTTTCTAGTACCCAAACCACTCTCTTCTGCCTCTCATACACACATTTTCTTTTCATGCAACACCAAGAATTTAACTCAGGGCCTCACATATGCAAACCATGTGCTCTTTCACTGAGCCACTCATTCCCTATCCCTGATTTCATTTTCATAATGGCTATCATAATGAGCAACTCCAGAGACTGAGGGATAGCTCAAGGGTCTAATGTGCATGCCAGACATACAGAAACCCCAAGTTTGATCTTTAGCACTTGAAGGTTCCCATCCCCAAGCATTCCTCAGGAGGCTACCACTCTATATAAAAGAGCCCATGAGCAAGTTTAAGTTTAGCTGCTACAAATGAAGTTAGTTTTGTTCTCAGATCTGTTGAGTATATTTTAATTAATTAATTTATTTTTGTTTAAGAGCCACGTGAGGGGCCGGTGAGGTGGCGCTAGAGGTAAGGTGTCTGCCTTGCAAGCGCTAGCTAAGGAAGGACTTCAGTTCTATCCCCCAGGGTCCCATATGGTCCCCCAGCCAGGGGCAATTTCTGAGCACTTAGCCAGGAGTAACCCTGAACATCGAATGGGTGTGGCCGAAAACAAACAAACAAACAAACAAAAGAGCCACATGAGATTATGTTAAGGACTGTGTTCAGGCATCAATCCAGGCAGGACTCTAGGGAACATAGGTGCCAGACATTAAAACCTGTTCAGCTGCATGCAAATGCTACCTGCTATATCTTTGGCCCCTCTTTTGAGAAAATTTTAGTCAAGGCTTATACATTTTTGTAGCTTCTCTCACCAGTTTTAGTTACTAAAAGTTAAAGAAAATCTAAGAACTTTCACTTTAGATAACTTTACTGCCTGATTATTTTGACCTAATCTATTTAAAGCATTGGTCTTCTATAAAATCTTATTTTCTTTCATAGCATGAAGTGAAAAGCATTCTGACTCCAATGACTCTTTCCTGACCTCTTGGTGTATTATTTCTCTACCGCTACCCTGCTTCATCAGACCCATGCACCTAAGGGATTAGAAACATGGCTCGTGGGGTGATCTCACCACCTGTGAATATTTACTTTACAACTGACTTTCGAACAGTGACACAGGACCCAGGGGCCCAAGAAGACCCCCATGATGGCAAGTGCCTTGACCAGCTGGTGGCTGGTCACCATCATGATCTCCTTGAACTGGACTGAATGTGCAGTTGCCCTTCACCAGAACATTGGTGTACATGTTCAGAATGTGTCAGAGGCCCCTTCTGGAGGGACAGAAGCAGGCAGTGAAGGGGAGAGAGCTGAACATGGGACACTGCTCATAGTCTTTCTTTTACCAAAGGTGCTTTGTGCAAGGACCTCGGCCTCCCAACCTGTAGAAGCTTATTGAGGTCACTGATGGGGTAGAAGCCAAGAGAAAGCTCCATTGTAGGGGGACCAGCAGCAGGCAGATGAGCGGGTCCCCCAAGTCAGATTTCAACTCAGGATCCAAAGGCCTTTCAGTCCCAGGCAACCTAAGCAGCCTAATACAGAAGATGGAAAAGATGGAGGATCCAAGCCCAGCAGAAACCCAGTGGAGAAGAAGCTGCCTTCAGAAACTCTTGTAATTTTCTTCTAGGCTAATCTCTGGCTGAAACACTTAAATGTCTCCTACTAGATTGTGCTATTGACCGTGTCTACCTAGGTAGACAGTCAAGTTTTAAAAACACTCTAATGCCAATTATGAGAAAAGTATACATTTATGCAAATAAATTAGAGTAATTATGCTGCTAAGTAGTAAATAATTTCATGAGTGCTATGTATTACATATAGAGCTATAGATTATATATTTTATTGCTTGTGCATATATTTATGTGGTAAAGACTGATATTTTGCACTTAATGTTTCTCTAGACCTAAGAACCTTGGTTTTTAATTGCTGATATAGTCTGGAAAATTTCTCTCTCCATGACCTCAGACTAATAAAGCTTGAGCTATAAAGACACTGAAGGAAGGAAGAAAAGAAGGAAGGAAGAAAAGAAGGAAGGAAGGAAGGAGAGAGGGAAAGAAGGAAGGAGGGAGGGAAGGAAGAAGGGAAGAAAGTAAGGAAAGAAGAGAGGGAGGGAAGGAAGGAAGGAAAGAAGAGGAGGGAGTAAAGGAGGGAAAAGGAAGGGAGGAAAGAAGAAAAGGAGGGAGGGAGAGAGGGAGGAAGGTAGGGAAGGAAGAAAAGTGGGAGGGAGGAAGATGATCTCTCATTTTCCCAAATAGCAATACATTGAGTTGTAATATGATCCAGCAATTCTACTCTTGTTATGTGCTTTTTAGCACATATCAAAGAGAAATAAAAATACCTTTTTGACACAAAGCTTTGCACATGACTGTTCATATCTATGATTTATTCATATTCATGATTTATGATCCAGAACTCAGACCAGAAAAAGTGGAAAGTTTATATGTCCATCAACTGATGAATGGATAAGCAAAGTTTGGCACACCATACAAGAAAACTTTATTTGCCCACAAAAAGTAAAGCAGTGCTGCAACAAAATGGTCCTTGAACACATGATATCAACTGAAAGAAGTAAGCATATATGTATTTTGTGATTCCATTTACAGTAAATGTATAACATTTGCAAATCTTTTGGGATCTAAAGATTAGTTGCTAGAGAAGGGGCACAGAAAGGGATGGATTGAAGGAAAATGGGAAGACTGCTAATGATTATATGATTTCTTTTTATGGTGATGAAATGTTCTAAAATTTTTTGTGCTGATGGTTGCACAACTCTGCAAATATACCCAAAACTATTGAATTTCACACTTTTAATGGGTGAATCATATTATGTGAATAATATCCTAATAAGGCTATTAAAATGTTTTTAAAGAAGACAATGGCTAAGTCCCTATCAGATGGAATGAATGACCAAAAACTGATTTACCAAAATGATTACATCAGGGATCCCCCAAAGTGATGAAAATTGTAAGACCTAACTTAAGTGTTTCCTCTTAGTTGATTTCCATAGAAAAAATTTCTCTGTGTGAATATGTGCTTTTTAACCTGCATTTAATCTGTCTATTCAGACTATCACAAACAACAGCTCCTTAAATCTTGATAGCAAATTCTGTAATATTGTGTTCAATATACAAATTATATTATATTAGCTGTTGTAAATACCCTTGAGATTTTTCTCCCAGTGTCCCAAAGTTTCAGTGTCTTCCTGTACAGTTATTCAACATTTAAAACTTTTGTCATAGATTAAATGTCCATAAATCTGGTACCTATTTAAATACAGTATCCCATTGATTTGCAATTCTATATTCCAGTACCATGCAGTTTTTATTATCAAAGCTTTGTAATATAGTTCAAAGTTGAGAAATGAAATGATGGTCATCTATTTCCCCTTTGCTTTGGCAATTTAGGGAGTTTTATGGTTCCATGCAAATTTTAGTAGTGTTTTATTCCATATCTTTGAAAAATGTCATTGGAATTTTAATGGTATATTAAATCTCATTGATACTACATGGTTTAATTTCAAAGAATGAAATAGACAACATCATTAAAATGATGAGAATATCAAGAAAGAACAAAATACATCAGATCACAAAGAAAGTAGAAACTTTACATCCCAAACTACTCAAATGATTGAGTGTATTTTAGAGATAGAAAACATTGATAAAGCAGGGCTCTGTCTCAAAGCATTTGCAAAAAGAGCAATCCCTCATTCTTCCTTCCTTCCTTCCTTCTTTCCTCCTTTTTCTTTCTTCCTACATTTCTTCCTTCCACTCCTACTCTTCCTTTCCCTCGTCTTACTTTCCTTTCCCTCTATTTCCTTCCTCTTCTTTACTTTACACTACCCTACTCTTGCCTTCCTTTTTCTTCCCTCTTCCCCTTCACACTCCTTCCCTTATCTTTGCTACCCTTTCCTCCCTTACCCTTCTTCCCCTTCCCATATCCTTCCCCTTCTCTCCCTTACCTCCTCCCTTCTCTTGCCCCTTTCATCTCCTGTTTTCCAGAACACTCAATATCTTCATTCCTTGGATACAGAATCTTCAATTATTCTACATATCAATGAGACCAGGGACAAGACTACATCACCAATACTACCTTAAACTAGAATTGACCAGCATAATATAAAAACGAACTTGTGCTTCTTGTTGGATGGGATGTTCAAGAAACCTCTTTTAAAGTAGATGGAAGAGGTGGAGCAATAGTATAATGGATTGGGCATTTGCCTTGCAAGTGGCTGACTCCATGTGGTCCCCTGAGCTTTGTCAGGAGTGATTCCTGAGTGCAGAGCCAGAAGTAATTCTGAGTATCCCTGGATGTGGCCTCCAAATAAAACCTTAAAACAAATCACAGGAGATAGAAGCTGTCAGTGGGCCTCTTGCCTTTATTTTTCCTCCCCTGATACCTGGAATTTATTAATTATTATCTGAGCTTTGACAGACATCTGGGACTCTGAGAAGTTGGAGCATATGTTTAAGCAAAGACACTAAAGAAGACTGTTCTCGATGGCCCTGAGACTTCCTTTCCAATATTGCACAGCCAACTCCAAGACTTTTATCCATGTGGGAAATATAGATGCTTGTGTTGAGCTACTGCTGTTTTGAGTTTTCTATTACCTATTAACTTTCAATGGTGTCGTGTGCATGTTTCCCTTTTTATTCCTTTTTAGTGTGAAGTAACTAGTTTTATTAAAGAAATGAGGGGCCGGGCAGTGACGCTGGAGGTAAGGTGCCTGCCTTGCCCGCGCTTGCCTAGGACGAACCGCGGTTTGATCCCCCGGTTTCCCATATGGTCCCCCAAGCCAGGAGCGACTTCTGAGTGTATAGCCAGGAGTAACCCCTGAGCGTCTCCGGGTGTGGCCCAAAAACCAAAATAAATAAATAAATAAATAAATGAGAGGAGAGAGTGTGCATGTCCTATAAGTGAAAGGACGAAAGATTAATCAATCAAACTAGAATGAGGGCTTCTTTTTTGGGGGGGGTCACACCCGGCAGCACTCAGGGGTTACTCCTGGCTCTCCGCTCAGAAATCGCTCCTGGCAGGCTCAGGGGACCATATGGGATGCCAGGATTTGAACCATCGACCTTCTGCAAGAAAGACAAATGTCCTACCTCCATGCTATCTCTCTGACCCCTGGAATGAGGACTTCTTAAGAATGAAGTGAATCATTATTTACATTTAGACAGGCATTAACAATTTTTGAAAAAGTTCATGTATGTATAAAATGTATGTATAAAGTCTGTTTGATTTTCTTTTCATAAATTCTTACATTCTTCTGTTTGTAGTTTTTCCCTTCTGGCACAATATATAGTGAATGGTGAGAGAAATGTTCCTTACACAAATATTCATTAGCTGTTTAAAATAGCACTGGATAGTACAAAGTTTTAGACTAAATAGAAGAATTCTTGTGCAGAATTATTTATAAAAATTAATAAAATGATGTAGAAAACATTAACCTAAAAGAACAAATCTCTGTCCCAAAGTTTCTAGCAGAAATCAGAAAGAAGAATTTTGAGCTCTTAAATCTTCTTTAGGGTATGGAGATTCTTTTTAATGGAAAGCAGCTTCCAAATCTATAAAATTCAGAGCTGTGTTTTGTAATCATTTTACCGTAACAATTGCAATGTTAAGGGATCTATAAAATAGCATTTAAAGAGCTACTCTTCTTAGCTTTTACTCTTCTTCATTTGTTTACCGCTGTAAATGCTAGTGAAAGAAAAAACTTTAAAATAGGTATAACAGAACTTAACAACAACAACAACAACAACAACAACAACAACAAACTAACCCTATCAAAAATGGGGAGAAGAGATGTACAGACACTTCCTCAAAGAACAAATACAGATGACCAAAAGGCACATGAAAAAATGCTCCACATCAGTAATTGTCAGGCAGTTGCAAATCAAAACAACAATGAGGTACCATCTCACACCACAGAGACTGGCACACATCACAAAGAACAAGAACTATCCTTGCTGACGGGGATGTTGGGAGCAAGGAATTCTTATTCACTGCTGGTGGGAATGCCATCTAGTCCAACCTTTATGGAAAACAATATAGGGATTCCTCAATAAACTGGAAATTGAGTTCCCATATGATCCAGCTCTACCACTCTTAGGGATATACCATCAGAACACAAAAACACAACACAAAAATGTCTTCTGCACACCAATATTCATTGTAGTGTTAATAGCTAGACTCTGGAATCAACCAAGATACCCTTCAACTGATGAATGGCTAAAGAAACTGTGGAATATTATGCAGCCGTCAGGAAAGATGAAGTCATGAAGTTTTCCTATACATGGATGTACATGGAATCTATTATGCTAAGTGAAATAAGTCAGAGGGAGAGAGATACACACATAATAGTATCACTCATCTATGGATTTTAAGAAAAATTAAAGACATTGCTGTAATAAGTCCCAGAGGCGATAGAGTTAAGAACTGGAAGGACCGGCTCACAATTTGAAGCTCACCACAAAGAATGGTGAACGCTGTTAGGGAAATAACTACACTTATAACTGACTAATAACTATCATGATGATGGTAGTGAGCGAAATAGAATGTTTGTCTCAAAGACAGGCAGGGGAGGGAAAGGAGGGAGATAGGGGGCATTGGTGGTGGTGAGAAAGTTGCACTGGTGAAGGGGGTATATTTTTTTATAACTGAAACCCAACTACAAACATGTTTGTAATCAATCATGGTGCTTAAATAAATATATTAATAAAAAAGAAAAATAGGTATAAAATATTAGATTACCAAATAGGTTGGTCTTGATAAAATATAAAACTTACTCTTTCTAAAGATGCATTTCAGACCTGTGCACTGTTATGGTCTGTGTTTTCTATTTGTTTCCTGGGCTTGTAGGGCAGAAAATGAAAATCTGGAAATTGACCTGGGTCAGTCACAATGATCATACTATATACATGTCCCATAAAACATATGCAGGCACGTGAATGGTGCCAGGATCACACGGCTCCAAGAAGCTATGACTGTTTAGTCATACCACCTTAACGAAACCAGTCCTACAAAGTTGGAAATTATACATAAGAATTCCCATGGCTAAGAAAATACAAATCATGAGGTTTGGGAAAAGGAAAATTGAATTTCCTTTATGTGCTTTTAAAAATCCATTTTGCATGTCGTAGTTGTCTTGAAAATGATTTGATACTGACTTATGTCTAGAAATATAGATCCTATGACTAGTTTCTAAATATATTCTTATTTAAACTCGAAGAAATTGAGAGTCAATATGAAGCTGCAATTCAAGCACCTATATCCAATCTCTGCTCTAACTTTAAAGACATGGTGATTTACTCAAACACAAGAACATTTGTCCATCTATAAAATTTTATCATAAACATTCAAGTTTGCCAAAGAGAGCAATTGAACTCTTGGACCCCTTGAGCAACCAATAAAGTTCTTCTCCACACAGATCTTGCTAAAGACATGAGCAGCAAGTTGCTGAAATTGGCCTAATCACATTTTCCAGAAATGCCCCCAAGTGTTTATTTTGGTGTAAAAGGGATGAAAATTCCTTGCCAGACACTATAATGTGAGCTTGTGTCAAGCCCAACAGCAGCCATGGGGACTTTCTAATTATACATTTATGAATAAGAAACAGTAACCCATGAAGAGGATGAGGATCCAGGCACATGCAGACCAGGTTTCCAAAGATGTTTCCTAGAGTTAGGAGTCCAAGTAATCAATGACCTTTGGAAACTTTGGTACATGATATTTTAGACCTTCACAGCAAGCCAAATAATCTTAGAAGAAGGAACTTTTAGTGGACATGATATGTAGCACATAGTCAGAAATAAATATTAACTTATTAATCAGTGTCCCAGCTGAATATAGAAGGCAGACTCAGCTGGGATTTGTGATACAGTTTAGTGAAGATGGAGTTGTGTGCAGACTTATGAACCAATAAGAGATGTCGGTACACTGAGCAACCAGTCACAGACACAAGCTTGTCCACTCCCAGTTTGGAAAAGGAAGAAATGGGGGCCCAGGAGATAGCATGGAGGTAAGGCATTTGCCTTTCATGCAAAAGGTCATCGGTTCGAATCCCGGTGCCCCATATGGTCCCCCGTGCCTGCCAGGAGCAATTTCTGAGCATGGAGCCAGGAGTGACCCCTGAGCACTGCCGGGTGTGACCCAAAAACCAAAAAAACAAAAACAAAAACAAAAAAAGGAAGAAATGAAGTTACCAATGTCTGAGAGCTATGGATAGGTACCATTGATAGCTGGAGTTGTGAAGAGAAGCAGTTACAGCTGATGCTATATAGACCAGTCGTTTCCAAACTTCACAGGCCAGCCACCTCTTCTCAAAAAAAATTGCCCAGTTTCCTAATTTACTTTCTTTAAGAAAATTAACAAAAAGTTCCTGTCATCTCCCTCAAGGCTATTACCATCACCCTTGGTTCATCTCAGTGCCCTATAGAGAGGGTCAGGATTATTTACCATGGGAAATACTGATGGAGATGGGAATCAGATAGAAATACCCAAATCTTGGTATTTGATGGTACAACTGATCCGAGTTCAATCCCTGGTTTCCAATATAGTCCCTTGAACACCACAAAGAGTAATTTCTGAGTGCAGAGCCAGGAGTAACCCTCGAGAGTCACCAGATGTGGTCCAAAGAAAAACAAAACAAAAATAACAACCTTTCTCTCCCTCTTCCACCCTCAGTCTTCCATGATGCTGCCCCCATTGGGCAAACCTCAACAGGACCCAAAATTTCTTGGGTCCATCAGGGGCAAAGAGGTCATATGAAATGAGAATGAAGGGTTCTAGTGGAGAATGCATTGCTTGCTGTGAAATGAGTAGATGGGGTAAGAACAGTACTTGCTTCTATATTGGGAGATTAGGTGACACAGTGAATATAAAAATCTTCCAAGATCACATGACACTGAGCATGTTCAGGGTGGCATAGCTGCAAATTGTGTATAAGTCTTTGTGTGTGTGTGTGTGGGGGGGGTGTTCCCAAACAGTGAAACACCAATTTAGATTTGGGGCCAAGAATGTAGTGCTAGGCACCATCAGGGCACCTCATCAGTGCTCAGAGATCTTCGGGGTGCCACCCAGAATTCTCACAAGGCCATGCTTGTTACTTTCTAAACTAACTAGCTCATCTTTTTTTTCTTTGTTTTGTTTTGGTCCTTTTTTTGGTTTTTCGGCCACACCTGGGGTACTCAGGGGTTACTGCTGGCTCTGCACTAAGAAATCGCTCCTGGCTCAGGGGAACATAACGGGTATAGAACCTGGGTCCATCCTGGGTCAGTTGCGTGCAAGGCAAAGGTCTTACTAATGTGCTACCAATCTGGCCCTTAAGTAACTCATAGTCTTAAATTATTTTTCATTATTTTTCTTCTCATTAGATAATGTGTATAACAATATTAACATTTCTGGCCTTAGTGTACAGTTACTGCTACCTCACTGCCACAAAAGTGCTCAATATTCTCCATCACTGTCCTTATGTCACTTTTAGACACCCTCTGCATTCTTCTCCACCCTCTCCCTCCTCTGCTTGGTAATATAAAGCCAAGAGTTTGGGTATCCAACCATGAATAATGCCTAATGCAATTCCTGGCATAGAAAAAGCATCTGTAGAAGAAACTTGCCATGGTTTTAACTGTATGAGATCTAGAAGAGGCAGGCAGGAGTACTTGTTTTGAGTTACAGTTAATTTATCAATCTGTGGTGGGCTTTGTGACTTCTTGAATAAAATTCTGAAAGCTGACTTCAGCAGTTGTGTTTTCATATGTTTTGCCATTAAGCTGCATGACTAAAGAGTGCCTAGCTCAACAAATGGTGTATTGGAGAGCAATGCAGTCTCGATTAAATCAGGACACTCACATGATCTATCCAAATAATACAGCAGAAACCAATGATGCAGTGGAATGTCTTCATCCCTCTCTGGAAAACTAATATGTTTGAAGTCCAAGTTTTTCTCCTTTGATTTGCAGGTGGACGTATAAAAACATTTCTAGATTCTTCAACTCCCCCAAATTCTTCCCCCACCTGCCTTCGATGCTTGAAATTCTTTCAGAACAAAATGAAGTTTTTCCTTCTGCAACTGAAGTCAACATAAAAAGAGGAGCTGGGGATGGAGTTCATTAGTAGGGTGCGTGCTTTGCATATGGGAGGTTCTGGGTTCAAGCTCCTGCACCACGACAGCATACAAAATGAAAATAGTCCTTGGGAATAAAGCATACATACATATTGGCCATGAATTCAGATGCTTCTTGGCATCAAGCTTTGACACAGAAAGAGGGAGGAAGGGGAGAAGGAGAGAGGGAGAAAGAAAGAGAGAGAGAAAGAGAGAGAGCAAATGTGGGGAGAGAGCTGCTTTTAACTTTGCCACTGAACTGAGGAAACCAGCAAAGGTAATAAATATCTGTATAAATGCTCCTCAGGGGCTGAATTCATAGGATAGAGGCAGTACAGCCAAGGTTAGGAAGAGAACCTGGTTCGCTCTTGACCAGAGTCAATCAAATCTGGGAAGCTAATTCCGTGTGTGCCATCCCAAAGGTGAGAACAGGATAGAAATCTAAACAGATTGTGAGATGTGCTTCAGGTGGAGAATGACAAAAATATTAGACATTAGTATAAAAATATAGAGATGTATATATATACAGCTAAATGGAGATAGAGATATATG